>JAVTVY010035825.1:0-15093 GCA_036873755.1 Hanleya hanleyi
ACGACAAAAGAGATGATTACAATTTTGACATCGTGAACTAGCTATCCCTATCTAGACGGTAATATACCAGAGTGACCTGAATATGGCGTACACATAACTCGTCTAGTAGCATTTGCTAGATCCTGTGTTAAATGTGACGATTTTAATCATTGCCACAAAACAGTATTGCTGAAACTTATAAAACAGGGCTATATCATCAAGCGCCTCCACTCGAAGTTTCTCAAATTTGGTGATACATATCGCATGCTGATAGCAAAATACGAGCGTAGCATGCAAGATCTATGGCGGTACGTTTCGCCTCCTGTTTGAGGAGCTGAGGGCTTTACATTGCTACTAGAACATGGTTCGAGCACAGCGATACCCCCGGCCAATATCCTGGAGCCCCACGGGGCCGTAGATTATAGAGAACCCATTGAAAGTTTCGTTAAATTTAAATGAACAAGATTCCTCTGAATATTTAAATGGGAAAAATTGAAACATATCCAATTTCAAATAAGGAGGAAACAGTGAAAAGGGAAACTGATATAGAATTACAGAAACTTAGGGAAAGTATTTTGCAAAAGAAGAAGAAGACATTTAAATGAAGATATTAGGATAAAGAACAGACTCGAGTAAGCGAAGTTATCATTAGAAGGTATGAGGTGTATAAGCTAAAAGGGATTACGGTGAGATCAAAGACCAATTGATACTAACACACGGAAAAAGCACCGCATATTTTTATCCGTTACAACAACAAAAATCAGACTATGAAAACTATTTCCGAAATTAAAAAGATATCACAGCTCAACATTAAGAGGATTGAACAAAATGCTGTACAAATAAAATCCTTTTATTCGCGAAAAATATAAACACAGATACGAAAACACATTGTTCTTACACAATGAGACGTTAACGCCTGAGGAGCAAAATAGTTGTGAATGAGTGCTAACAATTAATGAATGTTACGAAGATGTGAAGCAAATGAAAAACGGAAAATCAATGGGTTCTGACGGCATCTCAATTGAATTTTACGAGTCTTCTGAGAGTATCGATATGTAAGGCCGCTGAATCACGGATTCCAAGCAAAATCTCATAGCAGGAAATAATCAGTTGTAAACCAAAAGAAGGGATAAGTTGGGAAAGCAAACTATTTAGTAATTTGGCGTTCAATATCTCCACTTAACGTACATTATAACATGTTCGCTGTGGCCGTAGATTGTAGCAAGTCGGTTTATTATACGTAGAGAGTCATGAAGGATTTATCAAAGGCAGGCATATCGAAGAAGTAACTTGCTTGAAAAAAGGATGCAGGTACCTTATTGTGAAGAAGCTTAAGTTTCCTAATTGATTTCGAATAAGCATGTGATAGTGTAGACTATTTTTGTTTGAGTGGATACATCGGTAAGGGACTGTGGCATGTACAGAAATTATCAGAGGTCAAATAGAACAAAGATCAATGTTACGGTGTCCCTCCGAATAGGAAATAATTGAAAACATTGCTCTATACTCCACCCCAACGATGTGAATTGTGAACACGCTTCATGAATACCTCTCGCTTATGGAAAAAAACCTATTGATGTCGAAAGTCAACGCCACTGGGGACAAAACAAAAACTAGAAACCCTTAATCACATATTGAGGTCAATGGTCAACGTTGAGTCAATCAACGTTGAGTCAATACTTGCAGGCGTGATCGGGCGCTGTACATGTACTGGCTGGGCTGATCCTGATCAGGGTAATATAGGAACTTTGGTTACTCTCTATAAAACCAGGGGTATCTCTATCGCTATGTTCGTCTTTGGCTCACAAATAGAAACCTTGACGTTGTGAATGTGGGTACTCTCGTGTCCTGGCATATGTTGGCAGTGTCGTGATTTGACTGAAAAATTGTTGAAACGGCGTTCACCATGTTGTGAAGAGTATGTACATGATGTGGAAGTGAATGCCAGTATCGTATATTTCTCAGTTAGAAAAAAGAGGAATTCAAGCTTTTCATGGTAAATTTCGAGTGAACCAATCAATGATCGAGAAAATGAACCAATTAGCGAGTGTAAAAGCAGCCAATGAGTGAGTTGTATTTTTAACCAATATAATTCCAGCGCGTAGAAAAGCGAACAAATGAAAATGACCCGGCAATGAGAGGCTGGTCTTATAAATAGGCCCGCTGTTCAGTATTCAATTTTCAACCAAATTCTCATGAAGTCGGGTTACTCTACATTTCGAATTCCGACACTATGCACCGTGCAAGATCCCAATCACCACTCACCAGGGATGCAGTTGAGGAAGGCAACTTTATCATCAAGCCTGACGAACCACCACCGGAGACCCTACCGGAACCGAATGCCGTGAGCGATATACACCAACGGCATTGGCGGACTATCCGTCGCTGTTTTCAACGCCATCATCCTGTACAGGAGGGGCCTGTACAATTTCCGGTTAGACGGCAACATCAGGATGGACCCCTACGCCCATACCAGTTTTGATAACATTAGCCCATGGAGGCTATTCATGCCGACTGTTTTAAAACAAAGAATTTTCATAACCAAAGAAACATATTAAAATAAATTACAAATACAAAATAATATTAAGATATTGATCATACACTAAATTAGCACTATGAGTTGTGTAATACAGACTAGAGTTGGTCCTTGTAAAAATTCAATATTTTAAAACTGAAGCATTATAACAAGCGGAACAACTACAGTGTGTCCCGCTCCATGAACGTAACTGATGTCTAAACTCTCCATACCTTGTGCTTGCACGAGTGTGTTTTGGTAAACTATTCCAAATCTTAGTTGCCCAATAGCGAAACGACTTTTTACCGTAGCTCTCTGTGCGCACACTTGGTATTCATAAAAGGTTTTCATATCGCATTTGGTAAGGAGAGATCTTAATTTTAACAAGATCTCGTAACTTTTCTGGTGATTTATCGTTCAAGATCTTGAACACCTCTAGAGCCATACATCGCTGCCTACTCTCTGATAGCCTTGCGCTATTAGGTTTTTTCAAATGGCTCTTTCCTGAACTTTTTCTATTTTCCGAGTATTGGCCTTACTACAAAGATGCCACACTAACAGACAATAGCTGACGTTTGAAGATACAAAAGCATGGGAAATAACAAGCTTACATTTTGTATTGAGAACGTGGGATAATCTCTTCAAAACATTTATCTGACGTGAAGCTTTCTTAAAGAGGTTTGATATATGTTCAAAGTTCAATCTGGAATCTAACATGATGCCCAACACTTTGACAGTCTTCACATGTAATGTTTACATCTTTTATGGTGAGTTCAATGTTGTATGAGTTTTTTTTTACCAATTCCAATGGCTTAAAAATTTTCAGGATGTGCCTCAAAGCCATTGTAAGAAAACCAGTCGAGAAGTTGAGAACAATTTTTAACCAAACTTTTTATCAGTCTCCAACTCGTCAGAAGCAGTGGACAAAATATTGTCATCTGCGTAATTGTATAAATCACAATCAGTTATACAATTAAAAATATCGTTTATGAAAATGTTAAAAAGTAAAGGTCCCAAAACTGAGCCTTGTGGTACACCCTTAAAAATACTGTCCCAACATCTAAACTTTGGACCTATTTTTACACACCGTGACTGTTGAGATAAGTAACTGTCTAACAGGCTGACAGATTTCTCAGATAAACCATAAAGTTTCAATTTATTGAGTAACAATTCATGGGGCATACAATCGAAGGCCTTGGACAGGTCCATTATTATTGCCGCACAGTGCTTGTTCTTGTCCAACGCTATTTCCCAGTCCTCAATTAACCACAGTAGTGTTGTCTGGCAGCCAGACAGGAGGACAAAGCCACGGCCTTCAAGTTAAATATCCTCTTTGGGTACTTTCTACGGTATACGAACTGCGGTACTTTAACTCGCGTAACAGTACACTCGTCTACCCCCAACCTTTCATCATCACGGATCGTGCGTCTTTGCGTCGAACTGGAAAACTGCTTTGGAATGGCCTAGACACCAACGCTCCAACACTAAATAGCAGGTAGAAATGATGACTAACGTGGCCTTTTACCAGGAAACGGCCGAACAAATATGCCAAGTCCTACAGTTGTAGCAAGTGTCATCGGGTGATTGAATGCCCTTGGATTTTACGCCGTCACGGTAATTCTCCTGTACCCTTACGCAATAACACATTCAACAACACATATATTTGGAATTGTCATGCGGTGCTAGCCGTGTTTATTCGTTATTTCTGTTCACAAATCTCATTACCGTTTTACATCATTCTTTTCATAACATCAACCATGTTCAATCATAATAAAACAATTCAGTGTACATCATGGTAAATATTAACAGAGTCTTTTACTCAAATCTATGTAAAATACCGCTTTCATGCGGTTTTCACAGATCACATTACTTTATACATCTTTCTTTCCACGACATCAACCATGTTCAATCACATTCTCAATGGAAACAATCCAAGGCCCAATTTTAATAACAAACAGGCTAGTTTGCCAACCAAGTATTCCAGTGGCTCTTCAGCTCACCAAGTATTCTAATGGCTCTTCAGCTCACCAAGTATTCTAATGGCTCTTCAGCTCACCAAGTATTCTAATGGCTCTTCAGCTCACCAAGTATTCTAATGGCTCTTCAGCTCACCAAGTATTCTAATGGCTCTTCAGCTCACCAAGTATTCTAATGGCGCTTCAGCTCGCCATTCAGCTCACCCAGTATTCTAATGGCTCTTCAGCATGCATATTAGTATTATACAGCGAGGATATCAGGCCCTATTGACCTAAAAAATTTGCATATCACGTAACCTTCGACCTTTGCGTCAGCCAATCAGAAGCGTGTATTTTGACCTCGTCGTATACCTTGGTTCTGGGGTTTTTCCATCACGGGGAGTGCGCATGTGTATGACGTCACTTCCGGTCTGCGTGAATCGGGCGTGACCTGGGACTATGTACTAGTTCTGGTTTTTTTCCATCACGGGGAGGTCACGTGATAGTTCAAGGTCATATCGAATGATAGGAATGCATGTACTGACCTGTTCATCCGGGGACTTGTTTACATTCTTGTAGAGGGCCTTACAGTCGGGTATTTTAGGGTTGACATTATTGATAGTGGGGGAACTGCCGGATGTTTTAGGATTGACCTATATCCGGGTCCTCTAGCAATACCTGTAGTGTGGGTTTTTCCATTCATTACATACGGGTTCTTGTACATGCAGGTTCTTGTACATCCGGGTTTCCCAGTGACGGGTATTTTAGGATTGAAAATGCAGGTCGTGGGTTCGAATCCTACTCCTGACAGTTTTTACAACTCTACTGTATTCTTTGTAACTCTACTGTATTGTTCACATTCTTTGTACATATTCTAACCATTCTTGTTCGCCTGAATATAAAAAAGTCAAAACATTACTTGTGTTTTCATGAATTTTTTATTGAACATGAATGAACGTCAGAACAAACAATAAGAACACTGCGCAGTGGAAATTAAGACAACCAGAGAAATGGGGCATGCACATTAAAACGAGAGGCAGCCCAGTCGTACACTAAGACATCACGGTCTTCGGCTTGAGAATAATCATCAAACATCTGTACAATCGTTTGCATGGAATGTCCTCTACTCCGGTGAGTGAGATAAAACACACAGTACTGTCCGCATACACTACTCAAGGGTCCTTGTAATCTTTTAGTATTCCAGCGCCACACTGTAGTAGATTCGTCCATGAACTGGGTCAAATCGGGATGCAGGGGTGCAAGTCCGTAGGAATCAAAGTATTCTCCTTGGCCCAGAGCGTCCACGTATACACTCACCCAGTGTTCACCCGGTCGAGTACCAGGGTCTGTATTCAGGATGTAGGCCGCAGGGATGGATGCCATTATGCGAAGATGTCTCTCTGCTTCTTCTTCTTCTTCTGGGGTGTGCGTCGTCGGTGTGTTGGCCGTCGAATGACTCTCCCCTGTGCTGGGGATTATCTTTTAAGGGCTTTGACCACCAAGACGCTGCTTGCTTCTTTGGCCCGTCGTTTCAAGGCTTGTCGGGGTGCTGACACACTGGAGAGATCACCGGCGACTAGCAGTCCACTGCGTACCGCTTGTTTGCCCACCGCTTTTACTCCACGTGTCACCAGAGGTAAGAACGTTTTGACGATGCTCCCCAGTATGTTTCCCAGGCCGTGACCTCGTTGCATGCGTGAACCGCTAAAGACCGGCCCTCCACCTCCCGTTTGCTTCTTGTAATAGTCGGCATAGCTGGCCGTATGGCACTGGTAAGGCAGGTACATTATACGAAGTGAGGAGAACGTGCTTGTCGGAAATGAAGTGTCAGCACCACTTTCCCTCGTTCGAATGCTCCCGAGCGTCCCGTGTCATCTCTTATATCCACCGTGATCGTGTTGAAATCGGTGTGTCGTACGGGTAGGTAGAGTAGGTGGTTGAAACTCTGTCGATGCTTGGACCCGAACAGACCGGATGAGGGAGACCTAACATTTGCTGTAGGCTCGGACTGAGTTCGACACTCACGTTGGGACTGAGAAGGAGACAGGCCTTGTCGTTGTGTGTGTCCACATGATTCTTGAAGGGATGAGATTTGAGGGGTTTTGAAGTAGTCCTCACCACCCGTAGAGACTTATAATGCATCAGTGTTCTCAATGCCTCCATGAACTCTTTGGGGGTATCGTATTGGCCTTCGGGTACGGTCAGCCGGGTTAGTTTGCCTTCGTGGGTCACCTCGTACCACACGTCCTTGTCTCGCACGTTGTACCACGAGTTAGTGTATTGAATATCCACGAGTCCACATTCCCACCGTCCAGGTAAATGCAACGGTTGCGGTAACTGGGTCACGTACTTGGACAAGGTGTTGTCAGGAAACACATCGAGCGAACTGGTACTGGGCAACGTGAGGTAAAACATGACTACTGAGCTTTTCTGCTTCCGCTACCGGCTTTAATAGGGGTCCCAGGTCTTGGGGGTTTGTAGCTGCCGTCGTGATCGGTGCGGTGTGGCCGGTCGCGTCATAGATGTCGAATAGGGGTGTTTTGGGAGGGGTCTGCGGTTGCCACTCACGTTCCCAGGTATGGGTGAGTCGAGAGGGCGATTGCACCCAGGTCCAGCGTTCACGATTCCCCACCAATTCTCGAGGGACGTGTGTGTCTTTCAACGCCCCAGCAAAGGCTTCCCAACACGGTGGATTAGAGTGTTTGCGAGAACGCACTGTATCGTTGATCAGATCGGTGATATGAGACCCCGGGACCACTTGGTTTCGAATAAGTAGCTCCCCTTGGTCGGTCCAACCCATATCAGGATTGTGTTTCACCCGGTCTAACAATAAACGGGCCTTAGTCTTGAACGCCTTAGGGACACTGACCAACACTTCATCTTCGAGCTGAGGTGAGGAGGATGCGTCTGATGGTAGAGTTGAATTTTGTCGTGATCGGGCAGTCGGCGTTGAAGTATGCTATTCATCCCTTCATCGAGGGACTGCAGTTGTTGTACCGTGGCAGGGACATGGTAGGGTGATTGCAAACTTTGTAACAGTCGAGGTTCGACCAGCATCATTTTTTTCGTGTGTTCCATGTTAGCGTCCCAAGATGGACCCTACTAACGGTCCCAGTACGGAGGCTGCTAATGGCACGAGTAGTGCTCCGAGAAATCCACCTTGCTGTAACACCTGTTTCTTTTTCTTTAAACTCGTCTTCTTCACCAGTGTTCGGAGACCCGTCTTGTGCCGTTGCAATTTCTCTTTCTGCAGAGGACTGAGGGGAACATTCCCTTTTAACACATTATGAGCGACTTCACACAAGCACCGTACCAATCCCGCGTCCGCCCGGCGCACCAGGGCCCGGACCACCTCCGGTGGCGCGCTGCGTAACATACGGAGCGCCGGCGCGTGCTTCCGTATCCGCGCAGACATGATGAGAAAGTGAATGGTTTGAAGTCCACTCTTGTTCTTTTATTTGGGCGTGTACACCGTCTGAAACTCTCCGGGAAAAACGTGGGTCCGCAATCGAAGTGCCGAAGGTGTCCCTTGTTTCAAGTCGATGAGCAGGTAGCCGTGGGCCTCCTGGGTGGCATCTTCAAATGCTTTCCGAACAAAGGCCGTGTTTTTAGGGTACATCTGTTTCGCCAGGTGCATAATTTGTGACGCGTCTCTGGGGTTTCTGAACAACACTACATACTGGGCATTCAAACTGATGTTCCTGTGCTCTTTGTTCATACTGAAGAGATTTTGGACGATGTAGATGATACTCAGCCGGCGATGATGACTTCCTTTGGTAAAAAGTCGGGTCACTCGACTATCCGTTTCGGCTATCAGATCATCCTCGACCACCAACGTGTCTTCTGGGGTATCCTCTGGGGGTAATCCTTCCACCAAGGTGAGTCCAGGCCTCCGTGCCAGTTCCTCGTACGCAGGCTGCCAAGCTCCATAACACCAAAGGATGCCGGCCACGGGAGGAGAAATGAACGAAGTGTGGTTTTCCCGAACCGGTCGGTCCAGCGATGAGACACGTGAAAGGATGCTGCCACCGTGGATCCATGCACACTAGTTATTTGGTGTTTTGGACTAAGCGTTCAGAGGCCCACCACCGTTGTCGTGGATCCCACCGAGGGTCGTAGTCCTGGGGTATCGTTGCCGTGGTAATCGTGGTACAAGACCTGCTACAGGGTGACGTAGAGGAGGTGTCGGTGCGAGAGTCGGTGGTACCCTGCTGAATGGAGGTGTGGTGGGTGGTGCTCCCAGAGTTTCCCTCGTGATGTTCCGTGTAGGAATGAAGGTGGTGGTGGTGGTGGTGGTAGTGGTGGGTGGCGCTCCCAGAGCTCCCCTCGTGATGGGTGCCTCGGACCCCTGCGTGAGTAGAGTAGGTGCTTCGAAGATGATGGTGTTGTTGGTGGTGTTGTGGGTAGCGTATTGACGTTGAGGTGAGGGAATGACGGGCGTGGGTGAGATGGTGGGTAGGCAAGATATCAGGTACGCCAAGTCGTAGTCGCCAAGTCGCTGAAGGGTGTAGGAGACGTGAGGTAGAATTTATATCCGTTTCATGTCAGGGGCTGAGACCCAGGAATTAAACGAACGGGGCCAACCTTGCCATTTGACGGAATGAAAGAGGATGCCACGTCGACGTTCCGTTTTCAAAATCTCCTCAACCGTGTAGTAGTCTTTCTGTGTTTTTACGATCGGTTGTAATTCTGCCTCGTAAAACGTGCCTTGCAGTGTTTCTCCTTGTAGATATTCCAGTTGATAGACGTGTGGGTTTCGGGGACTATGGCGAACTATGACAAAATGCTCATCACTCCAGTTGGGCAAGTTACAAGCATCTGGTCCGTCATTCATAATTCAGCCGTCGTCCATTAGAGAATATCCGCGTCCATAATCCAAAGACCTATTCCATATCCCATATAACAGTATTAGCACCAAATTCAAAAAGACAATCATAGTATACATAAACATAGGCTTGTTTCCTGCAAGAGAGAAGCGGTCAACAGTTTTCAATGATGCCGGCAAGACATCATGATGTTCCAAAAATATCAAATCCGTATCGCTGATCAGTATTCTTAATCCATAATATTCGTTGTAAGTCGTCATCTAAAGAATGATGTATCTCAGTCACGCTTTGATTGTGACTGTTCATATGAGTACCATGAGGATCTTGAAGTACATGGGTTCATACGGCCCCTAGCCCCGGGTTAAGCGGAATTAGACACAAGTTACGAAACGTAACGCCATAGATCTTGCACGCTACGCTGGTATTGTGCTATCAGCATGCGATATGTATCGCCAAATTTGAGAAACTTTTAGTGGAGGCGCTTGGTGGTGTAACCCTGTTTATAAGTTTCTGCAACAAAGTTTTGTGACGTTGATTAAAATCGTCACATTTAACACAGGGTCTAGCAAATGCTACTAGGCGTGATATGTATACGCCATATGCAGGTCCCTCTGGAATATTACTGTCCAGAAAGGGATAGTTTACGATGTCGAAATTGTAATCATCTCTTTTGTCATACAGTCGACGAGAGAGAAGGTCCGCTTCATTTTTATAGAGATATAGGTCTTAATATGATGTGCCTGTAGGGTTGTCTGTAGTTTCCCTCAAATCCAGTAAAGGTGGATATATATCCTTCACTGCGACATTTACATAGCGATTATCCAGAGCGAGAAGATCGTCTATATAGCGTTTGGTGAATGAGAAGGAACGGGCTTTGAATGGATCGGTTTTTGAAAGCGCCTGCATATAGTCATATTCATAAGAGAACAGATACAGGTCAGCCAATAGGGGTGCACAATTAGTACCCATTGGAATACCTATATGCTGCTGATATATTGTGTTGCCAAATTTCACATAGATATTTTTAATGAGAAATTCAAGCAACTCTATAAACAAAGAAACATCCCATGAATGATATCTCTTGTATGTAGTAGAGCTAAAGAATGCTTTATGGCTTCCGACATTAATATATCTACGATCAGTTTTCTTGAACACAGATACTATTAATAAACTTAGACGGTCAATAAGGTCCTGATGAGGGATTGTAGTATAGAGAGTCGAGAAATCCCATGTGGATACATGTCTATACGGTATGTGACCTTTAGCATCTAGTTCGTCCGTAAGACATTTTGAGTTTTTCAATATCCACATACATTCAACGCCAGAGTTTTTAGAAATAGTGGCGCAATACCTTTCCCAAAATGCTTTTACCTCCTGAAGGGCTCTCGTCAACAGGGTTGAAAGAAGCTTGGTGGTGCAGCTTCTAGAACCAGCTATGAATCTAGCTTTGTATGGTGATTTATGCATTTTGGGAGTCCAGTATACTTTTGGTATATCGTTATGTTTGGTTGGAAGACAAATACCTCTTTCCTTGAGAAACGTTTTGTGATTGTTAAATAAATCTGAGTAAATGCAGTTTGAGAGTAAGTAGACGTATTTGATGACGATATGTTTACACTCAATTCTTCAACCAGCACCTGGTAATAGTAATATTTACATATGAATATTATATTATTTGGAGCTTTGTCTGCTGGGACTATGACGAATTTATTCTGGAGATTTGCTAGAATTTCTTGCGAATTGGGGCTTCTCAGTACTTGTTTTGCTTGGGGAAGGGTACTCCTGTCAATATGGCGGATTGTTTCAACGACCTTGCTCTTGGTGAGGTCCAACCAATCAGCGAGTAATGTAGGTTCAACTTCTTCTAGCTTAGACCAATCAGTAACTTACTGTTCCAAAGCAGACAGGACTATCTTCTGGTCGGTCTTCAGATTTATATTTCTCGGCTCTCTATATTTAGGTCCCTTCATCAGGAGTAATCTTAGGTCCTTATCACTCACCACATCAAGGTCACCATGTTTGCATGGTGTATAGATAAAGTTCGACGATTCACAATCACAACTATAGCCCCCCCCCCCGACGTGTATAAGTTCCAGTCAAACTCCTTGACAGCATTAGAGTAATTGAACATTTTGGTGGCTATAGATTTAGTATACTTATATCAAATTGACCTTTGACTTTACTGATCCGTACCACATCTTCGCGTTTGTAACGGGGTGAAGACCCTTCTTCAGGGTGTGAGTACAGCGTACGGCGCACTTGGTGTTCGTTGCGTTCCGTCACATCGACGGGCGCCCGTTGGATACTGCGATGATAGGCTCGATTGTACCCTCGGACCAGTTGAGGTAGCACATCGATGTACCGTCGGGCGTTTTGAATGAATGAATGAATGAATTGTATTCACCAATAATATATGGGTATAGTAACATGTAGGCTGACAAAATAATGGCGGGAATAAAGCCCCAGGGGGCTTGTTCTATCCGAGTTAGGAATATAAGTATAAGTATCTGAATATAGGGAGAATGCGAACGGTGAATAAAAAAAACTTTAAAACTTTGGGCATACAATCTAGGAATTATCAACGAGAAACGGGTAAAACTTCGAGTAAATAAGATTTAAGCTTAGACCTGAATAGTGATGAAGATTTTATGGTTTTGAGAACTGAGGGTAACTTGTTCCATTCCCGTGGCCCCGTGACTCCAATTGTATAATACGAAAGATTAGAGGAATAGAAAGGTCTATATAAATTACTTCTTGGTTCCTTGTGGGATAGCGGTGTACTTCAGACAGTTTTGTAAATTAGTTACGGAAAAGAACCGGCATAGTTTCAGGGTGATACAAAAACTTTTGAACCAGGTTTAAACAGGAATATAAATTCAGATCGGGCAGAGGGATGATTTTTAGTTGAGTATGCTCGCGTTTCTACGATAGAGTAATAACTCTGAGGACACGCTTCTGGAGCAATATTAACGGTTTCAGATGAGTCATATATATGTTTCCCCAGAGGATGTTACAGTAGGATAGGTATGGGTATCATCGAATAATATAAGATATGTAGTGTTTTCTTAGTTTTTGATAAAGTTAATAACCCCAGTGTTTCTTGCCACCTTCTGGCAAATGTAGTCAATATGGTTTGTCCAGTTTAGTTTATTGTTAAAGAAAACTCCGAGGAATTTGAAACTAAAATTTGGCTATAAAATTTGAATTTGGCTGTAAAATACTTGTACATCCGACCTTTCAAGGTCCGATTAAACCGTTCCACTACAGAGGCTTTGGTTTCGTTGTACGTATGGAAGAAAAACACCTTCTGTTTCTTGAGAAAGGCTTGAAAGTGTCGGTTGAGAAATTCTGTGCCTTCATCCGTTTGCAAATAGAGGGGTTTGCGACCTGTCTTGAAAATTTGCCGGAACGCCTGTACAAGATTCTCTCCTGTTTTGGTCCGGATGGGTACCACCCATGCGACCTTGGATAAAATATCGATAGAGGTCAACATGTACCGATGTCCATCATTGTAGGCAGCAAATCGACTCATATGGACCAAATCTGCCTGCCATTGTGCGTCTATGCCTCCTACGATGACTCGGTTACGGCGAAAATGTCGTCGGGCTGCTCGATGTAAGCTATAAGTGTCTTGGGTTTTCAACCATTCGCGAACTTCGGCTCAACTGATGCCTTGGGACTGCGCAGCTCGAGCGAGCGCTCCCACAGCGCTATAAGCGGCTGAACTGTCTGGACTGTAATACAAATCCGTTAACACCTTATCCACATGTTTTGTACCCTTATCCTTCCGCGCCTCCCTACGGGTGTCCCTACGGGTGTCCCTCCGGGTGTCCCACCGGGTTCGCTCCATGATGCTACTGACGCTATAGACTGTGTGGCCCCTATAGATATAGTATCTCATCGACAATGGGGACTACTTGTTCCAAAGCCGTCAATAGATCGGATCCAGGGTAAAACCACCTCCGTTCAGACAGATGAGTGGAGCGAAAAAGGAACGGAAAATGTAGACGTCGTCACACAGGTGAATGCTATCGCCATCGAGGTCACCAAACAACACGCGTTTCAAGGTGGTCCATCCTTCCCGTGCCAAAGAGACGTGCGCTTTGGGTTCAGGCGTACACCAACACATAACCCGGTTATCGGTGAGGTCCACTCGTTTGGAGTACAACAATAGGGTGCAGCCAGGTGTAAGCCTCCGGGTAGCCACAGTCCCTTCTTTCACTTCGGGGTGCAGTAAGTCATTCACCTCGGGGAGTACATCTTTCAGTGCCATCAATGAGGGTGGGCAGAGTGTGATATGGGTACCCCCACGCTGTTCCAACCGGGGAAAAAAGGAATCCTCTCCACCAGTGCGTATGTGCACACCGACTCCCACGTGCATGAAATCCATTTCGGGCTCTTTTTCCTGTAACAACCGTGTCAATAGAGTTCAGCCTGATAGCGATAACAAAATCTTGACCTTCTTCGGTTCTTCTTGGACCAGCTCCAGGTGATCGTCATTGACGATGAGGTAGACGTCGGACGTCAGTTGGAATAACAAAGCTCTGTTCCGCTCGCCGCCATGGTGGTGAATGAAAAGAAACGGCTAGGGAGGCCTGTCTATATATAGTACAGGTTAAGGGGCAATTGGGCTCGAAATGCACTTGTTCACTGTGTGAGTCAATAGTTGCTGCGCATTGCCCCGCAAGGTCAATAGGGGTCGAAATTCGCTTTTATACTACTCCATGTGAAGACGAATAGTCCGCTTGGTATAATTAGCCTAGTCCGTGTCCGTACACGTTATAGCATTTTTCGGTCTCCACTACCTTCGTGAATGTCCATGATCATTCGGTGGTGTACTGTTATTTGTATAGGAATTCATTTAACCTAGGATTTTTGCACACGCACCTCGGTAAAAAAAATGGGATTCTGGCGTTCACCCAGCAAGGATGCAGCCATACATTTGGATCAATTAACGCCCATTATTTCAACTAATGGCTAAGTCTGAACAAGAGCCAACGAGTGTGCTAAGCCGGTCTTGGACAGCCAATCGACTTCATCTTGGGTTATTGTATGGGACTTCAATTTAACCTAGGAAATTGCTATTGAAAGCTTGGTAGGATTCTGGCGTAATGTGGGGCCGGGTGCAGCCACTGCATTTGGACCAATGAATATCCGTTACTTCAACCAATAGATTTGCCCGAGGAAGAGCCAATGTAAGGGGTTCGCGCTCTTTAAGACAGCCAATGGATATCCATCACATTCAGCATATCTACTCCGAGCCAGGCGGACAAGAGCACATTCTATCACATTTCTTTCAACAGAAAACACGTGGAGAGAGAGAGACGAGAAAGAAAATGGACAAGACAAGCGTAGTAGCCAAGATGTCAACGGGCGGCAAGTTAACAGTAAAGAAGAGAGAGAAAAAAGAGCTGGCCAAGGCAGTGAAAGAAACAATTTTGGTTAGAGGAGATGCGAAAGTGGGCGAGAGAAAACACAAAGGAAATGACACCGCTGTCGTGGGGCGATTTGTTCCATCTCATCACCAGGGCTCCGAGAGATCTGGAGGGGGAGGACTGGTTGGACAGCCTGCAAGATCTGTTGGACCAACAACAACAGTGCCAGCCAGTCGTCCCCGAAGTCATTAACATCGACTTCGAGGTTGAAGGGCAAGAAGAACCTCAGCCCCAGCCCGAGTTCATCGACATTGGGGAGTTGAAACAGCGGGACGAACAACAACAACAGCCCGGGGGCATATAGGCAAGCCCCCCTCCTGAGACAACAGGATAAAAAAACCATCTCAACGGCCCTTTTCAGGGCCAACCCTGTCCTTCGAAAG
>JAVTVY010035826.1:0-152969 GCA_036873755.1 Hanleya hanleyi
AAATGAGAATGTAATTTCTCAAAATAGAACGTTTTTTATCAGAAGCTCCGCCCCCTTCATTTTCATTGGCTGATTGGAGTCACGTCAGAGATTCATTACGCGCTAAGTTCTCACGCACTCGCCGGACGAGTTCAACGTTATTGCACACAAGGCCGATGTATACGATTTATTTACCGATATATGAAGCTCAAATCAACGAAGCTCGAGCACCAAATATTCTGTAAACTCTACAGAACTCGAGTTGGTATCACCGCGCTCGCGATGGGAAAACATCTCTCACGACATGAACTGAAAACAGCGTATGATAATCTATAATTATCATGTTCAGTGGACTCTAGCGAGTGAATCAGTGTATCGATTTTGGCGAACCTCTACACCAACGATTCATTAATTCATATCCTTCTTTTGGGAATCGTAATTTTTCACACCGCGAGATACAATTGCAACGGGTTAATCTGACTCTGACTTTTAATGGTTTGAGCCTAGATCGCATTTACCTAAACCTGATAAAAAAATAGGCGTCAGGAAAACTTAAGTCCTTACAGAGAAATGTATGCATCAAGTTCAACTCCTGCTTAATCAGGATTTGATGTATTGCACCTGCAGTAAGAGTTATGGATTACTAGAGCACGACAGAAATAGACAATCCCTAACCACATCAGGACAACAGTGGAAATTCAAACATGTGCACAGTTTCTGGTGTATATTGTATGTCACAAAACTACATTGGAGCATTTGGATCTAGGATTGTAATTAGGACTTCCGACGAACATTGAACACTGTAGCTGACTAGAAGAAAAATGGTCTGTGATATATTTTAAAATGTTTCTATAATATGTAACTTCCAAAGTTTAATAGAATGTTTACCCGCGTCCCAAACTCGATGTGATTGCGTTGGGCGGAAGGGCCCTTTTTTCTGTCCGTCGTATCTCGACAAAATGTTGGAAAATGTATGCTCATTTTGTTTTGTATGTTTGTGCCGCTACCTGGCGTGATGTGTCATCTCTAGTGTCTAAAAATTGGGAATATATTTTTTTCACATGTGCTCAACAGATTACTTCATATTAAGTTTCTGACCTGTACCAGCCACAGGATCAGAGTAGTATTTTCTGACAATTTTTTGGTGGCTGATACAATAGGCATCTTGGGCCAGATTGAAACAGTACTGAAAAAGATATTCCTGTATAATCAAACATACTCCTTTTGCAACATGGAGTATGTTTTCGATTTGATATTTGAATATGGTCCCCATACGACGTCAGAGACTTGGAAAAGGACCACTTATGCGGCTAATATATATCTCTGCTTGCATGTGCTGAGTAATAAGTGATGACATTTAGACAGCTCAGATCATTATTGATGTTGCGAGTCCTTTACACACAACCTCCTTTTCAAGGAATAGATTTGGTCAGCCGAAATTTGAACACAATCCCCCATTACACCATACGGCTGAAAGGCAAAACACAATAAACTGAGTAAATCACTACAAATTAATGTTGAGCAATATATTATGATACTTACACATTTTTAGGTGTGAAATAAGAAAGAACTAGCAGTGCATTTACACATACTCCCTTTTGAAAGGAGTTTTTTCTCCAGTTAACATTAGAATACTGAAAAATGAAGTCATACCGATTTGAGATACAAAATCGAATACTGCTTGTACACGACAAACGCATTAATGCTGAATAAAATATAATGAATTTCAGGCAGATATAATCTTTCTTAAGAAAGATGTGACAATAACCTTTTTTTCAAGAGGAAATGTCTTTTTTGCTCAAATTGCATTCAAATACTATTCCCAAGTACACCAAATGGTTAGAATACAACACCGATCTTACTTGTTGAACAAAAATTGGCGAAGTAACACTGAGAAATTCCATCAGTACGTTCAGATTTGGTTTGTTTGTATTTGTTTCATTAATAACAGAGGTATAACAATACAAAAACACATACGTACTTTCTAAACGTGAGTAAGTTTTTCGGTTGTCATTTGAATTTGGTTCCCAGGTGACGTCATGCATTTGGGATACAGGAACAAATCTTGATATTATATGCTGTGCTATTATTAAGGACTAATATATGATGCAGTTTAGGCAGATTACATCAATAATCAAAATGATATGGCGGTTGAGATGCACCGACCTCATTTATTTCGGCAAAGCAAACTGATTGTCTGGTGAGGGCAATTTCACCGCCCTAGAAATAAGCTACATCACCGTGGAGCTATACATCCCCCCCTGGGTGATACACTCTCCCCCCCGCCGCCCAGTATACATAGAATGTCACGAGACATATGGACATTTTCTCTCCGATGGGGTGAATTAATAACACCTAAACCTATTCCTGGCTCCTAGATTACTACGCTTACGAAGCATTCCATCAGTTCATGGTATGTACTCCTTTTCTCTTCAATTCCAGGTGATCTGAGTTCACATTCTGGGGGATATTTTCGTGTTTCTCTTTCTGATATAAAGATATATTTACAAAATGGGGACAAGCATATAACCATCCATTCCAGACGGATCAAAAGAACTGCTGTATGCTGTTTGTGATATTGTATCAAACAGGGAGGGTGTATATTGTGTATTTATAATATTATCTACTGTCATATGTTGTAATAGTTCACCGATGGCATATACGCCTATCCCTGAGAAGAAATTGCACTTTAACTAACTTGAAGATTCTAGAAGACAGATAGAGTCACATATGACATAATTATAATTTAGTCTGTTATGTGGATCGGAAATGTTGATGTTATGAGCATAATCTAATATTAGCATGCAGTGTAGGCTGAGATGATAAACTTGTATTGATGATATGTTTCACTTATATTTCCAACCCCAGTTCATAATTTGGTTGGCGAAGAGGTTTCCACGAAATGCTTCCCCGTGATCGCAATTCGAAACACGAGATGGCCTGTAAAGCTCTCCGAGGAATAAAGATACTTATTGTGACAGTTATCTTCATTCCACGTTTGTGAGTAGTCATTGTAATAGCTGCTTAGATATCAACTAAAATAACGCATAAATGGCGGCCATTTTGAAAATCTAAGATGATCGGTATTAGATCATATCTATTGGGAAATAATCGTCGTGCTGAACCCTTGAAATATCAGTGTATCGACCGGAATAAGGTACATACATTGTGTGCTTAGTGAATAATTGACTGAAATCGGGTTCAGATGACCGCCATCCTGAATTCTAAGATGACCACTTTTGTTTTTCTAACATTGATATTGCATTTTCCATCAATATTCTGACAAATGGCCAACAAAAATGTTCCCAAACAGAAAATAACAGTGCAGAATTCCGGATACTAAGATGGGTTCCTTGCGACTAATTTGAAAGGTGACCGCCAAATTTCATGACAATTTTTTCAAATATTGACTGGACCATTATATCCAAGGCTAATATTTTCCATGATTACAGTTGGCATGTCTTGATCTTAATTTCTTCTAGCTACAACAAACATGATTATTAGAGCAACCATTCGGCAGCTACAGCAGATAACCAGAACTGTAGCATGTTCAGAACCGATTCGTAATGAACAAGATAGTACTCCAGCTGAAACTTCATTTATCAGACTTGTACATGCAACTCATTGACACCCGCGATGGTAGTCACTCGCTATCGTACGTTATCAGCTGGTATCAGTAACGAAAATCTTTCGTTAATATATGCCATTTTAATCTGACAGACTAAGCTTGCGCCGGGCGTTTGAGTATCGGCATACACAAAACTAGGTAAAATATATAACACCTGGCTGAAATCAGGCCAGGTGTCACGCTAGTTTCAGTGATATATAACAACCAGGTCAAAGTCAGACCAGGTGTCACGCTAGTTGTTATTAATATATAAAACATATAGTTGTAGTCCGGTCAGCTGTCACGCTAGTTGTCAGTTACAAGCGTCTAGTCCTTCATTTATAATTCAGCCGTCGTCCATTAAAGAATATCCGCGTCCATAATCCAAAGACCTATTCCATATAACAGTATTAACACCAAATTCAAAAAGACAATCATAGTTACATAAACATAAGCTAGTTCCTGCAAGAGAGAAGCGGTCAACAGTTTTAAATGATGCCGACAAGACATCATGATGTTCCAAAAATATAAAATCCGTATCGCTGATCAGTATTCTTAATCCATAATAATCGTTGTAAAGTCGTCATCTAGAGAATGATGTATCTCAGTCACGCTTTGATTGTGCCTGGTCATATGAGCACCATGAGGATCTTGAAGTACATGGGTTCATACGGCCCCTAGCCCCGAGTTAAGCGGAATTAGACATAAGTTACGAAACGTAACGCCATAGATCTTGCACGCTACGCTCGTATTTTGCTATCAGCATGCGATATGTATCGCCAAATTTGAGAAACTTTGAGTGGAGGTGCTTGGTGAAATAGCCCTGTTTTATAAGTTTCTGCAACAATGTTTTGTGACGTTGATTAAAGTCGTCACATATAACACAGGATCTAGCAAATGCTACTAGGCGAGATATGTATACGTCATATGCAGGTCCCACTGAAATATTACTCTACAGAAAGGAATAGTTTACGATGTCGAAATTGTAATCATCTCTTTTGTCATAAAGTCGACGAGAGGGAATGCCCGCTCTCTCCCAAGACATAATACTTGGGTAAGTCAGGTCAGGTGACCTGAGTTAGTTATCATTGATATATAATTCAGGGTTTTAGTCAGGCCAGGTGTCACGCTAGTTGTCATTGACGGGCGGATGTGTTTGTTGATGTAGCCCTGTTTTACAAGTTTCTGCAATAATGTTTTGTTACATTCATCAAAATTGTCACATTCAAAATAGCATCTAGCAAACGCTGCTAGGCGAGATATGTATACGCAATATGCAGGCCCCACTGGAATATTACTGTCCAGAAGGGGCTAATTAACGATGTCGAAATTGTAATGATATCTTTTGTTGTCAAGTCGACGAGAGAGAAGGCTCGCTTCATTTTCAAAAAAATATAGGTCTAAATATGACGTATCATTAGGGCCATCCGCAGTTTCCTTCAAATCCAATGAAGGTATATCCTTCACTGCGTCAATTATATCTGGATTATATAACGGGCTTTAAAACTGTCGGTTTTCGAAAGCGTCTGCGTATAATCGTGTTCATAAGAGAACAAATATATGTCAGCCAAATGGGGTGCTTATTTAGTACCCCTAGGACTACCTATATGCCGTTTATATATTGTGTTGCCAAATTTCACATAGATGTTATTAATGAGAAATTCAAGCAACTCTATCAACAAAAAACATCCCATGAATGATATCACTTGTATGTAGTAGAGCTAAAGAATGCTTCATGGCTTCTGACACTGGCGATCAGTTTTCTTGCTCACCGACACTATTAATAAAATAAGAGGGCCAACAAGACCATGATGAGGGATTGAAGTATACAAAGTCAAGAAATCCGATGTGGATACATATCTGTACGCATCCAGTTCTTCTGTAGGACATTTTGAGTTTTTCGGTATTCACATACATTCAACGCCTGAGTTTTTAGAAATAGTTGCGCAATACCCTTCCAAAAATGCTCTTGCCATAACAGGGTTCAACGAAGCTTGGTGGTGCAGCTTCTAGAACCAGCTATGAATCTACTTTTGTGTGGTAATTTATGCATTTTGGAGGTCCAGTTCACATTCGGTATATCGTTATGAGTGGTTGGAAGAGAAAGTCAGGACTATCATCTGGTCGGCCTTCAGGTTTATTCTTGTCGACATCAGGAGTGCGTTAAGGTCTTCACCACTCACTATATCTAGGTTACCAGTCACAATGCGTTTGCATTGTGTATATATGAAGATTCACAATCACAACTATCGTCTCGGGAAGTGTACAAGTTCCAGACAAACTCATTAACAGCATTTGAGTAATTGAATATAGACTAACATAAATGTATGTCCACATCTTCATTCACCAGTCGACTTCTTCGTTCACACTTCGAATTAGCAGACTTGATATATCAGGCCACTTTCTCTAGTCAAATGAATTTAAAAATAACTAGGAAACGTCATTGACCTCGAGCCATTCGAATTTCGCCATATTAGGAGGAAATACGTAACTACCGAGAGTGTATGTCACCCCACACATGGTCGTGGGGTATGTTACGATTTGCTGGTCTCTGGTTTTCGAATGAAAAGAATGTACACCTCGGATTTGAATGCTTTTGGTGGTCTGGATCTATTCGGGCTAATTTGAAGAGTGAACCGAGAAGTCGACATGATTGTGAACATTATACGTCCATCTGTTGGCTATCAGTTTTTTATGTATATTTTTCCGTTGGATGGCAGTCTTTCGCAAGTATCCATCCATCGGAAAACGCGTTCCACCATAAATAAAGCAAGAGCAAATCATGCAAAATCTGGCAGAATATGTTTTGACATTTTCATCTCAGTAATCCGAGCGTATAAAAGTTTCCTGGTAGAACCGGGAAATATATGAAAATATATTTATATTCCCACAATCTGTATATGTTTGTGTGTGTGTATATGCGGGAAGGGGGGAGTCGTAGCTTTTCAGGGCTGGGTATTATCTGTTCCTGGCTGTAGTATTCCTCAATTCGTACGATCGCACACACACAAACAGCTTGTGTATGCTTAGGTATAGTTTTTGCCAGTGAGTACATGTATAGCATGGGGAGGATTAATAAATAATAGCTATCTCGATTGTACCCAGGCACACTGTGGACTTGTTGTATTATCTATTGTATTTGCAGATAAATGATCCCCATAAAACGTCTCTAGGGCAATTCTGGCATTAGGAAGGGTTTTATCTTAAAAGGAATCGTGGAAAAGAAAGTTTGCCGTCTATTTACTGTCGTAGAGTTATTCAGTAATGGGGATTTGCCGATAACGATGTGGAAATCTTATGAGTGATGTTGTTTTCTAGTACAGATACACACAACACTCAGACAGCATCCTATCGGCTTGGCAGCCAAACTGTAAATTCGGCAACTGAACATTAGACCACTGAAGCAAAAGCGGTAATTGAGTTGTTATTTGAGTACAAAGAATAATTATTAAGCCTAAGTGGACGAACGAATTTTTCCCCTTCGACAGCTTGACCGTCTTAACTTTCTTCGTCAACAGGTTGCCCATTTATTTATTGCCTGTTTACATTTATTTGGATAACTTTGTTGGAAAAGCTTTGGTGGAAATGCATTGTATACTTTGTGCTAGAGGGATTTGCCAATTTGTGTTTCAATTTTCGACTTTTCTATTCCCTGTACATACATGAAATTAATTTATTTGATTAAATTGAGGCAAATTAACCCTACCTGGCCGGGGGGGGGGGGGGGGGGGGGGGTCGGGGAGGCGAAATGACCCCCTATCAAACTTTCTGCGCTATCTCCGAAACCACAAAAAATGGAGAGCTGAAACTCCGTGATTGTATAGTTTATTATATTGGGGTCATTTTGAGTCTATTTGCATAACACCCCGAGCAGAGGTTCATGGGAAAATTCAAGGTGGCGCCCACGTGGGTCGCAGAAAAGTGATGGTTTTGTCATATTTCTTCAAAATTTCTGCTTTTCCGCGATGAAAAGCGGACAATTTTTTTTATTTCACATCACATTAATATTTACTAATTTATCATGCAGTTTTCGCGGAGAAATGCCATAAATAAAAAATTCGGGAAATCTGATTAAAAAATCGACCAAAAAATGCCGTTTTTGAAAATGACGTCACGGTGACGTCATCAAAGCGACCATCTTGGATTTTTTTATAGCTTAGAGCTTGACCCAAGGGTATAGTGTGGTAAGTTTCAGTCCCCTAGCTCAAGAGGTAAGAAAAATAATTAGGAGGGCCATTTCGCCCTCCCCCCCCCGCCTCCCCCCGCCCAGGCCACAACAGGTCCCCAAAAGCCCAGGCCAGATAGGGTTAAGAGGTTTTATAAGTAAGAGTGCATCACGGGATATCATTCAGTTTTGAATCACATCATTGGCCAATTCAAAAGTTTAAATGAAAATCCGAGATTCCTAAAATGTTTGTGAGTGTTCGGTTTAATTGAGTTTATTCACCAATATAACTCAATGGTAGAGACTTGGTGAGACTAACCCCAGTTGGCGTCATTAGAGGTTAAAGCTTGTTTGGAGAATATTAAATAATTCTGTACTCGCTTTCGTCCGCTAAGCAGTACCAGCACCCGAGAAGAGTACATCCCCGTTTGCTACTGTGAATTCCTCTCTGCGCAGTGGCATGATACGTTCCATTTATTTTCAATGGTGCACACCATCAAGCTTCACCTAGTTGTAACACTGAACACATTTACACATGCAGTCGAATCCTAAAACCGAACTGTTGGAGGTCACATGCTGACGGTTAAACATGAACGAGTCTATCGATACATATATGTAAACAAGCGATGTAGTGTTATGATCATGCAGGCTACCGCGAGGGACCAGGCTACCTATAAAGACGTATGTACTTTCGCGCTTTTTGAGCATAGTACTTTCGCCGTTACCCACGTGTAGATAGACTGTAGATTAGAGTACACTATTGATTTGGCCCATTACGCCCCAGGTTAAACAGTTTCAGTTCGCCCCAGGAAAACTGACCTTTTTGTGAATAATAGCTGTTTCCATTGTACTATGCAACGCTGTGGACATATTGTATTATTTAATGTATTTGCCTATAAATAATCCCCATAATTGCTAGAGGGCAATTTTTGCATTAGGAAGGGTTTTATCTTGAAGGGAATCGCGGAAAAGAAAGTTTGCCGCCTATTTATTGTTGTGGAGTTGTACAGTAATGGGGATTTACCGATAACGATGTGGGAATGATTTTTCTTGGAGTGATGCTGTACAGAAAAATACAAAATGCAGACGGCATCCAATGGACTTAAAGGATCATTTGGTTTCCAAATATGACAGATTTGGCAGCCAAAATATACATTCGTCAATTAAAGATTAGACCATGGATATGAAAGCAAGAGTGGTTCTTGAGTACCGAGAATATTTATTAAACTTATAAATGGACGAACGAATTAGTCCGTCCTAACTTTCTTCATCAACAGTTTGTCCTACCTGTTTGGCTTTATTTGGAGCCTTGTATAAACGTATGCATTGTACACTTTGAGCTAGACAGATTTGTTCCAATTTGTTTTCCAATTTTCGACTTTTCTATTCCCTGTACATACAGGACATTAATTTATTTGATTAGATTTGGACAAAGTAGTAGACTTTATAAGTAACAGTGCATCACAAGAAATCATTCAGGTTTGAAGCACATCATTGTTCAATTCAAAATTTTAAATGGAAATCCGAGATTCCTCGATTCATCCAAAGTGCCTGTAAATGTTCAGTTCGTTTGAGATTATTCGCCAATATAAATTGAATGGTACAGACTTGGTAAGGCCAATATGCGGGAATAAAAATCCAGTTGGCGTCATTGGTGGAAAAAGACAGCGAACTGGGCGACGTCCACATGGTGAATACGAAATGAGTTGAAGCAAGGAATGGTGGCAGAGTATACAAGACGAGATACTTGATGCATTTACACATAAGATATATAGCTGTCCGACGATACATAGTACTACATTATAATAGTCCATGTGGAACCGTATGGTGATCTCCGGTATAACCCAAACAGTCAACTATTCCGTTCGGTCATGAAATATTCCGTCCTTAAATTCGAAGGATATAAAGGGCATATATTTCCACCAGAAGCACATTCGGTTTTTAGACTCGCACGTGGGATCTTAAATAAACCTACAAACTTCGAGCTTCTTGGACGCAATTTGATACACGAGATATCGACCCTCTTGCTGGGGACGTTATCAAGTGAACATAAAACAATTTGAAAAGTCGGCTTCGGTCGAACATTGCTGGAGGTGTAACGGTACATTCAAGTGTGACAGTGCTCAGACCCTAATGACCGAACCGCATTGGCGGAAACGAGAAATCAAAGAAACTCTTCTAATTAAGGAGTACAATCCCTCTCTGAACAGAGATTGTGATATTCGGGTTAACAGGCTTTGGAACAAGCTAATAAAATTATTCTACCACGTATATTTGACTATATCTTTTAACTGTATCTATATATGAAGATTGAATCCTGCACCACGTCATCTTTTGATACCCAAGTCACCGCGAACTTTCGTAGCTCTTTGTTGCGTCTCCTTTCTCTTTGTTACGTTTCCTTTCTCTTAGTTATGTGTATAGACGTCTTTCAAAAACCGATCCATTCAAAGCCCGTTCCTTCTCATTTACCAAACGCTATATAGACGATCTTCTCGCCGTGGATAATCGCTATATAAATGACGCAGTGAAGGATATATATCCACCTTCACTGGATTTGAAGGAAACTACAGACAGCTCTACAGGCACATCATATTTAGATCTATATCTCTATAAAAATGAAGCGGGCATTCTCTCTCGTCGACTTTATGACAAAAGAGATGATTACAATTTCGATATCGTAAACTATCCCTTTCTGGACAGTAATATTCCAGTGGGACCTGCATATGGCGTATACATATCTCGCTTAGTAGCATATGCTAGATCCTGTGTTAAATGTGACGATTTTAATCAACGTCACAAAACATTGTTGCAGAAACTTATAAAACAGGGCTATTCCACCAAGCGCCTCCACTCAAAGTTTCTCAAATTTGGCGATACATATCGCATGCTGATAGCAAAATACGAACGTAGCGTGCAAGATCTATGGCGCTACGTTTCGTAACTTGCGTCTAATTCCGCTTAACCCGGGGCTAGGGGCCGTATGAACCCATGTACTTCAAGATCCTCATGGTACTCATATGAACAGTCACAATTAAAACGTGACTGAGATACATCATTCTTTAGATGACGACTTCACAACGAATATTATGGATTAAGAATACTGATCAGCGATACGGATTTGATATTTTTGGAACATCATGATGTCTTGCCGGCATCAACGAAAACTGTTGACCGCTTCTCTCTTGCAGGAAACAAGCCTATGTTTATGTATACTATGATTGTCTTTTTGAATTTGGTGCTAATACTGTTATATGGAATATGGAATAGGTCTTTGGATTATGGACGCGGATATTCTCTAATGGACGACGGCTGAATTATGGATGACGGATTAGACGCTTGTAATTTACGTCATTGACGCTTATTTGAAGTTGCCCAGTTACATTCGAAACAACAAATATCAATATATTCGACATTTGTTTATTATAAATTTCAAATTCTTTTACGTTCAAAAACCTCGGCAAGAGGGTCGCAAGCTCGTGCATTAAATTACATTTACGTGGAGAAGCTCAGAGATTCTTGTATTACAGAAGCATACATGTATGTTTGGACAATATCAAATAATTCTGGACTCGCTTTCGTCCACTAACAGTACCAGTGCCAGAGAAGAGTACATTCCCCTTCGCTACTTGGAATTCCTCTCAACGCAGTAGCATGATTCGTTCTAATTATTTCCAATGGTGCACATCATCTAGCTTCTCATAGTTGTAATGCTTAACACATTTACACATGCAGTTGAATCCCAAAACCCATTGGTAAAGGGTCACCTGGACAGAGTGAACGGGTCTATCGATACGTATATGTAAACAAGCGAAATAGTGTTATGACCAGGCTGCCATGTTGGACCAGGCTACCGTTAGACGTATGTACTTTCACGTTTAGTGAGCATAGTACTTCAGCCGTTATTCGCGTTTCGATAGACTGTAGGTTAGAATACACTATTGATTTGTCCCAGTACGCCCAGGTTAAAAAGTGTCAGTTCGCTCTTGAAAACAAAACTGACCTTCTTGTATCTTTTACTCTCATTTACTGTATTTTAACCTTCAGTACGACAACCGACTCTTTTCGACAATCTTTTGACAAATGCCGACGAAGGGCAGGGACAGGCATTACAGGACGGCCTACAGTAAGTATGGTACATTCTCGACATTTAACAGAACTGCAATTGAAACTAATGGTCAGCGTCAGATCCGACATTCAATATCCAGCCATCGTCCATAAAAGCATTTTCGCGTCCATAATCGAAAGACCTATTTCGTATGACAGTTAGCACCAATTCCAAATAA
Source organism: Hanleya hanleyi (assembly GCA_036873755.1). NCBI lineage: Eukaryota > Metazoa > Mollusca > Polyplacophora > Lepidopleurida > Hanleyidae > Hanleya > Hanleya hanleyi. The sequence goes on from JAVTVY010035826.1 coordinate 12,038, forward strand.
GTACGAAATAAAAATTATGAAAACGATGGCTTCCTACAACAGAGAAGTGCTCTACAGTTTTCAATGATGTCAGTTACGCTTCCTTTGCGGATGGATATGTAGACCACGATATTCAAACGGCCATAACCCCGGGTTAAACGGAATTAGACACAAGTTACGAAACTACGATGGTATTTCCCCGTCAGTGTACGATATTGATCATAAAATTTGAGAAACATTGAATGGAGACGTTTGGTGGTATAGCCCTGTGTGACAAGTTTCTGCAGTAATATTTTGTGGCGTTGACACGTGACCTAACAAATCCTTCCAGGCGAGATATGTATACGCCATATGCAGGTCCTCGCTATCTTCAGAAGACCCACTCCTCACCCCCACATTCCTCAACTAATTGACGGATACAACAATGGATTAATACTCTGGCTACAGGTCATAAACGTGTTTCTGGGACCAAATATTTGATTCAGACTTGAATTCCTTCAAACATATGAATGACCATACCGGACTAGCGAGAAATGGTTTGTAATTATTGAAAATGTCAAAAATGTTAAAACAACTGTTCCCCATTAAAAAAAGATGTGGATTCGGTTGGTTGCCGCTCCTTCAATATCCTCACTGACGGTGTCGGGCGGAATGATCGCCAGAAAAATGCATTAAAAACAATGGTAGGAAATGTATGCTCATATTTGCTTTGATATATTTGAGCGGAAATGTCAGAATGGCTGATGTATCAGGTCATTAGCGTACGCCAATATCAGGAAATATATTTTGCTATAGATGAGCTTAGTCGATTGGTAGACCCGTCATGTAAGACAACTTCATTGGGCAACACTTTGCGTGCAATATACTTGGCCCTTTTCACTCCTTGGTTGAATGGTTCCCCACATGTAGTCACCTATTGTATGTGTCTTACATGACGGATTTGCCAGTCGATTTGCCACATGTAGTTTATTGGCTTGTGTCTACTCGTTACATGTACCATATCAGTTCATCGTTCCAGGTTCCAGATTGTTATTATCTGCTCTGATAAGATTTGTGGCGTCTAGATCCCATCATAGAAGCATTATTCAGCATATAGTTGACAGATATAAAAGTCGAGCCAGAGATTTACAACTCAACAGTATGTCGTTTTTCATTCTTTCACGATTCGTAGCTTTGCCATCCTGACACATCTGATTTATAGAGGAGGCAAGAAATTAAATCAATATTCACTTTCATTTAATATTGGGAAAAAGTCTTTTATCGGCGATGTTACTCTTCTTTCCAATCGTTTTGCTATCTTTTCGCTGCCATAAATAACGAGTAACAATACCCACACATGCAGTAACTCAAAGAGAAATCCTATGAATAAGTAATAGATGCTTTCACCAGTATGCACGGAAGAGAACCAATTTGTCACGCATCTAAATTAACGTATTTTATGGAAATTCCCGTAAATTCTGATCACGCATATAAAACACTCATTCTGTCGAATAAATCTGTTCGTTCATTTCGACATTCACGAGACAGTCATGTCTTAGTATTTTTTCACACCACAATAATTTATGTCACTAATGCGGCTAGACAATATGTTTAAGGGCAACTTCCTATTTTGGCTTCACACCTAAAGTTTTTCATAGAATTGTTTTTAGTAATGTATGGCTATATCATCAGCATACATTTCCAATGCATTGGAGATATGAGGAAGAAGGAGGAACCTTCTGATGATTGTTACTAAATATACATGTAGGTTCATGGGTATGGACTCGATGACTTATGTAAGGAAATTGTATGGGTTGAAACACCTGTTCCTATGTTATGTATTGGGTTCAAATATATACTTAAGCCTCATACTTTTTTGCTCATGCACTCGGCATACATGCATGCATAAGCAATTAAACGCAACATTAAAAGGGTGCCGACGTATTGACAAGAAGTCATATGACCTCACAGACAAATATAATGATTGCATAGCGTCTATATCTAAAAACAGGATGATTTGTATCCCAATCACGCTTTTATTGTAGATGTTCATGTGGACATATTGACATGACCACACGGCCCCTAGTACCGGCTTGAGCGGTATCAGATACAAATATAACATTAACAACAAGCCATAACGGCCAATTGTGACTGAAACACGGGATGGCGTAATCTAGCAAAAGGTCTTATATCCTTACTGTTCTATACATTATGACCACAATTGTTCATTCTCCTGTCTTGCGTGCTTCTGTATATCAGCCAGGTATGTACTGTACCTGCCCATGCATCACCTTGCCCCGCAGTATCGGATGAGTGGAGGATACAAATTAATGTGTCCAATAGCGTTGATGATATGATAGTCCTGCTAGACTAGCAGATTGGAATGGATAAGTTTTGTGAGTGTACGCAAAGTCAAAGAATAGAAAAGCAGAGAATGCTAATTCTTATTCAGAAGGCCTGGCATAAGATTAATTGATACATGTTTATTCCTTCATTCATTTCTTATTTTTAAGCATTGACGAAGCTGTCACTTGTTAAGAGATCGTGTCCAATTTACAGATGTTTCATTAAACGATAGAGAGCCCAATCTACATAAACCAATATGGTTTATCAGGGAAATACTATCCAGATGTGACGTTATGAAAAATTCGTGCTCACGTTTTGCCGATATTCTACGAGATTCCATAATAAGCCAATGACGACAATCTCTACCGTTTTAATTTGACATTGATTGACGTTTAGTTCACCGATACGAACAACTTTCGCCGGTTGGTCTTTTGAAATTTTCTACCGCTTGACAAGAGAAGACTTTTCGGCGGAAGTAATTCTTTAAAGTTTACGTTTACCACGCACGACGTCGAGATATGATGTTTTATTTGGATACTGTTTCTCTTTTCTGCTTACTTTTTGGGTACATGTGCTCCTGTGTGTAATTACAAGAGGTCATTTTAAAGTTATTTCGCCCAGTTAGCCAAATTGGCTAACCGATGTAGTTAGTAATTTATATATGGATTTCTATATTGCTGATATCGGATGTAATGTTCCATGATATATCTGTGTTTACTGAGATTGTAGATAAACCGACATATTTCTCCCCTCGATTTGTTTCTTTACACCTCTATTACACAGCCAAATTTTCACATGTTGGTACCGTGTGATAACTGAATGGTAACCGCAAGGAAGGGCCCCTGAACAGTACATCTTAGTACAGTTCCAGTCAGTACTGATCAGTATCCACACAGTATCACTCAGTAACTGATCAGTAATGATTGGATACTGTAAGGTACCGCACGGAACAGGACTGAACAGTACTGCATGGTAACTCAACAGTAACCAACCTGTTACTGTGCAGTTCTGCTCAGTTACCTCTTGGAACCAGGCTGTTGCTAACTGACATGTACTGCTCAGTTCAGTTCTGACCTGTGATTATCACACAGCAACTGTTCAGTTACAGCTCAGTACCTACTTGTATGGTGGGCCTTTCCATACAGTACCGTTCAGTAGTGTACAGCCCAGTACATGTCTGTGAAAAATTGCCTGTGTAACTATGACTAATGATTTAATTCTTTAGATATTGTTCTGTCGGATGGCTTGACAGGCGGGAAACAAACCTAGGCAAAATTTGAGTTATGCAGGCCCTGGTTTTCAAGAAATAGATTGACCAGTTTTCATTTGTCCTGCAAATTACATAGCCTAAATTTCCATACGATGACGTTAAGCGTATCAGACCGAGAGTAGCTGGGCCGTGGATGCTTCCCTGCTTGCAATTTCGTGTTTTGTCGCTAATCTAGATCGACTGCATGTTTCCGTAGAGTTGAATGCTGAACTATGACCTTGTATGTGGTCGATCAATCCCTTCCATATCGAGATCGGCAAGTTGTTTTGGTGTGGTTTGCTGACATACTATTATAACTGGGCTTTTACGCAAGTCAATGAGTTCTGTTTTCGGAAGTCCCAGGTTTTGCATGAAAAATATCCACAACTCGCCAGCTTAACATTAGACGCCGTCAATATAGGAATATCAATCTACCTGGAAATGCGAATGATGCGGTACATCTTGTTGATACCTGGTCGTACTAACAATGTTGTAGTATACATATCTATGGATATTCATAATGTCGCGATATAATATTGATATTGGTGGATGGAAACACAACTAACCCAAAACAAGACTTGATTGCAAAATACAAATCAAAAATACACAACAGATTCCACGGTTTCTAGAGTTTTATGAGGACACTAGCGTAGTGATCAGGTGGATTGCAGAAAGGCACATCTCTTTCATGTTAAGAAATTATCATTGTCAGTCTCTGTATGTGGGGGATCGAGAAGATAATGAAAAGATATGTGTGTCTTGCCGTATACTAACTTCAATCAACGTTTATGTCATCAGTCCTTGTGATTATGGTCACGTCCGTTTTTTACATCTGATCATTTGGATCCTGTTAATCAATCGACTATACAACTTGACAAATCGGTTTTCAGCTGCAAGCCTTCCTGTGTCCTTTATACGGGCATCTAACCGACTTTTATCATTGTCAGTCTCTGTATGTGGGGGATCGAGAAGATAATGAAAAGATATGTGTGTCTTGCCGTATACTAACTTCAATCAACGTTTATGTCATCAGTCCTTGTGATTATGGTCACGTCCGTTTTTTACATCTGATCATTTGGATCCTGTTAATCAATCGACTATACAACTTGACAAATCGGTTTTCAGCTGCAAGCCTTCCTGTGTCCTTTATACGGGCATCTAACCGACTTAATTGTTAATCTTGTAGATGGACGTGTTTCGTAGCGATGCAGCCAAGATGAAACCCCAGCTCCCAATATGTCATGAAAAGCAATAAAATATGTTCGACGATGTCAATAACTTTCCGAAGGTGGGACGAATTACCTTAAGACAGCTGGTCAGTGCAGATATGATCAACGTAACGGTGATATGAGGGTAAGACGTAGGGATATATCAAACCCGTGAAGTGATAGGACTGATAAGGTTATGACCAATTATGCTGGAAGCACACTCTCCCTCTGGTATTCCAGTGTAGTAAATTTTGTCGATTTGTACCGATGGTCTGAGAAAGGAGATTGACCGGGGATACTGGTGATTGATGGGCACGATTAGAAGGCGCGAAACAGCCATTGGTATGTATAAAATATTAATAGCAGACCGACGGGTCACGTACTGGTAGGATATGGACACACGCTACGCAGTTGTTTATGACCATCAAAGTCAACGCGAAGGGAGCTCACCGACAGAGCAGAATCACCAAACTGATCGACTTTGTGATCCTTCATTAATATATAGCAGTCAAAACCAACGGAGAACGTGCCCTCCCTCCACCACTCGACACAACAACACCAGGTTCGACTTTTGGTATTTACTATGGCAAGCCAAAGTGCTTTTTATTTTTTATTTGAAATAGAATTTCCGATATCGGGAATTAGAATTGGAAATATCGGAAATTGCAATTCCCGATATCGGAAATAGAATTTCCGATATCGGGAATTAGAATTTCCGATATCGGAAATTCAGTGACAATTTTCGATATCGGAAATAGAATTTCCCATATCGGGAATTCAATTTCCGATATCGGAAATAGAATTTCCCATATCGGAAATTGTCACCGAATTTCCGATATCGGAAATGAAAGCTGGAAGCTTTACAAAACCTAGGGGTGCATTCCACACCTAAATTATGTGCGGCTAAAAACAGGCATGGGTTCGGATCGTCGGCCATAAATAGATGTAAAATCTTTAACAAAAACCTTGTAAAAGTATATATTTTCTAAATGGGCACACTCGTGCCCTTATTTCAGGAGACTTTTGAGCTATTGAAATTGAAAAGGAAAGACGTGCAATCCTCCGTAACCATTCTTCAACTTTTCTGAAAAACTTCATAAAATATATGAAAATGTGTCAAATTCTACCCGCAACCCAGCGAAAACGTATGAAATGATTTTCTTTTTATGTATGTTAAAGTGTTTCCCGTCCAAAGGACAATTTAAAATGGCGAAAAAAAGACAAGGGGTCGACCTACTCGTTTTTTGTAAAATTTTATGGCCATAAAGGAATCATCATTTTCGCTTTCCGAAAAAGTGCGGATTTTGGTCCGCCAGATATTCAATTCCGGACTCGATTAACTCTGTAGAGGCGAGTGGGTGCGATCAACAAGCAAATATTATATCCTCGTTTGGAGAAATGGTTACGTCCAGCAGGGTGATACTATAGATATCAGTTAGTAGAAAGGTAAGAAGAATTACCTTGCTGTCAAAATCGGTCGACCTTCCCTATTATAAAATTAGGGAGACACCACTTTGTAAGAAACCGTGGCAAGTGTGGAGTGCACCCTAAAGCTGCAATTTCCGATATCGAAAATTCAGTGACAATTTCCGATATCGGGAATTGCATTTCCGATATCGGAAATCGAATTTCCGATAACGGGAATTGAATTTCCGATATCGAAAATTGCAATTCCCGATATCGGAAATTCAATTTTCGATATCGGAAATTCCGATATCGGGAATTGCAATTTCCGATATCGGAAATTGAAGGTCATGAATTTCCGATATCGGAAATTTTAATTCCGATATCGGCAATTTTAATTCCGATATCGGAAATTCTCGAATAAAAAGCACTTTGGCTTGCCATAATTTACGCTACTTTTATGCAAATAACATGTGAGAACGGTGCGCATGGGAATGTACCGAAGAGGCTAAAGCACGGTACCCGAGTAAGCAGATAATACACCTACATGTACGTTGTAACAGGTTTCACGCAAAACGTCGTTTTGCTTATTGAATTTATATGCAAAAGTCGCTATCAAGCGACAGTGTCGTCTCAGTTTCCACGTTATATGAAGCTGTCTAGGTAACGTTTGTTTGTTATTGGAATGCAGCGTTACTCCATTACCGACATACAATGTTTGCTTGAAACCTAATATCCAAGTTATTACAACACATTTGTGCTATCTGTGAACTCTCTCCACCAACGGTAAGGTTCAGGCGCGAGATTAAGTATGACTGTTACGATCTCACAAAAATATATTCAAGTCAGTTACAATGAATAAAACAATGTACCAAATATCCAGTCGTAATCTACCGAAGGACATCCGCCTCAATAATCGAATGTTCAGTACCAGTTCCATACATGGGCAAAAAATTCAATTCGTACATTTTACATTTTTTTTATATTTTAATAAATAAATTGTCAAGTCAACTTTGTCAACCGCCTCAATGATCTTTGTCACGTCATTGGTTAGGAAATAAAATGTGATGGCAGTGGGGGAAATACTGAAAGATTTCATTGCAATCGTATGGTCCGCCATTCAGTATTCGGCCGTCGTACATTGAAGAATCTCCGCGTCCATTATCTAAAGACATGTTTCATATAACAGCGTTAGCACCAAATAACAAAAAAACACAAATCCCGACAACAATCATAGTACACAAAAACATACTAGTTTCCTGCAAGAGAGAAGCGGTCAACAGTTTTCAGTGATGCCGACAAGACGACATGATGTTCCAAAAATACCAAATCCGTATGCTGATAATTATTCTTAATCTATATGATTTTCTTTTAAAGTCGTTCTCTAGAGGATGATATATTTCAGTCCCGCTTTGATTGTGGTAGTTCATATGAACACCATGACGATCTTGAAGTAAATGGGATCATACGGCGTCTAATCCCGGGTTAAGCGGGATTAGACACAAGCTACGAGACGTAACGCCATAGATCTCGCACGATACGCTCGTATTGTGCTGTCAACAGGCGATATGTATAGCCAAATTGCTCCATGCCGGCACAAGCTGATATTTTGATTGCATTCCTTCAAAAGCTATCAAAATATCAAGAACGATAACGGTGATATTGTGTATCTCACTCATCCTTGTATTGTAGGGGTTCATGCATTGGGGCGAAATGTAAGAGGTGGGAAAAACTGACGACGGTCTGACGACTAAAAAGCAACCATATGACTCTACAGGAAAGCTTCCCTCTGCACCTTACATTCAGACCCGAGAAAACGGTGGGTTATCGGACGTAGCTTTAGTATCTCAGCCGCGTTTCTATTGCGGATGTTCATGTTCATGTGGAGACTATGAGGTATCCACACGGCCCCTAGCACAAGCTTAAGCGGAATTGTATACGCTAGCTCGGGAGATGTGATGACAGATCTGATCTTAATGGGTGAGCATCGCGGACGTCTGATGGAGTAAACGCCTCAACATGGGGTAAACCTGGTAAATGCAAGAATACCTAGAAATACCTGTAATGCCCGAGGTCGTACGGCTTAAATTTCCCGACAAAACAATAAACCTACATATATTTGTCGAGTGACGTGTACAGAGGGCGGGCCTCGGGGATTAACAGTCCTTGTGCAGACACCTTGACTGTATTGATCACACCGTCCCTAGCACCGGTTTAAATGGAATTAGATACTCCAGGCTGCGGTACACGTCAAATCGCCCAGGTCAGATCGGGTTAAGACTGGAAGATATCCCGTGGTGATCTCTTGTTTCTATAAAACTCCATTGGATGGCAGTTTACTCATGGTGGCTGGATCATACCACGCGAATAAAATTATCAACAGCTCCAGTTTACTTGGCTTGAACTTACTTTACATAGCAAAACACGACCAAGGATCGGGTCATGCATCCGAAAGTAACGTGGAATGTTGAATCGGATTTAGCGAATCGGAAAAAGAATACTCGTCTGAATTTACGGAACGATTTCTGTCATAGTTTCCTGTTGTTTACACACACTGGGCAATGATGAATCGATCGGTTTAAGGCATCGTGTTCTCTTGAGACAGCGGTTATCATTGAGACAATATAGGGGAGCTCGGGAGACATTCTCCCCCATTCCAACCTACTCACATCTATTTCGTGCTGCGAGAGAGTCCTGTATGACAGGAGAGTATTCTAAATCAAAGGGTTTCGAACTCGAATGATGCGAAGCAAAGAAAACGGATGTTCGAGCATGATCGGAGTCCGGGGAGACCTGGCTACACCTCAAAATTAATGATATCGTGCTTTTATGCCGCTGTCAGGAAAGTTCTTAAAAGGCCTTCCGCCCGAGTAACTCACTTGAGAGCGACCTTTCCGGGCACAATTATGAGAGAGTGACTCTTACACAAACCCCCGAAGTTCAAATGTTCTCCCTGTTGACATATTGATCAAGGTATTTGAGGTATGTATGTGTTAACCTACCCATTAACATCAGACTCGTCGCAGGAATTGGAAGGAGAAGCCTCCGGTGACATATTCGTAGGCGAAACATCTCCACAGTTCTAAAACAAGAAAGAGAAATTACAAGTATTTGTTAATAATAATTGAAATGAGTGACAGTAAAGATGAGCTTTAAAATCATAACGGACACATATATGCATGTATCAAAATCAAAGGTCAGGGCGATTTCCTTTTATTTGCTAGTAACTGGATGGCTACAGATGAGTAGACAGTCAGTTTTACAGTAATGGTAAGTATTATCGCCTGCTACTAAAAGCAGATGACATCTAACCACTGGATTTTAAACGTAACATGCCTGGATGGGGCATCATGGCCCTCTATCAAACTTTCTACCCTAACTTCGAAACGACAAGAAATGAGAGCTACAACTCCTTGACTTTGTAGCATATTATATTGGGGGTCATTTTGAGCCTATTTGCATGACCGCCCAAGCAGAGGATCATGAGTAAATTCAACATAACGGTCATTTTTTTTTGCATTCAAAGGTGGATAAAAACTAGTTTATTTAATAACAGATGATTATTTACAAATTCATCAGGCAGTTTTTACGAAGACATCACATAAATAAAAAAAGTTCGAAAATTCCGACATGAAAATGGACCAAAAAGTGCCTGTTTAGATAGTGACGTCATTCTGACTTTATCCTGACGACCATCTTCCTTTTTTTATTTTCTGGTAGAGCGTGACCCAAGGGTATCGTGTGATAAGTTTCTGCTCCCTACCTTAAGGGGTAAGAAAAAATATTTAGGGTTAATTTACGGCAGCTTTGAAATCTGAAACAAACCAGATGCTGGAGAATAGTTACAGGCAATTTTAAGAGGAACCCAACAACAGTACATGGAAATCAATGTGTTTAGACACAGAAGGTGCAAACGACATCAGCCAAAGAGCGGAGAATCCCGGACATACTGATATAGAAATTGACTACAAAATGGTAGACTCCTCAGGTCTTCTGCTTTCATAGCAGGGTTGTAGTCCAGTCTGGTATGGGTTGGGCATTGGAATGAGTGCCAACTGAATGTCAGATCGGCCAATTTTATTATTGCTCTTAGCTAAACCTGTGAAATAACCTAAATCTTTGTAATATGCAACATGTTCGTGGTAGATTTGCTTGTATTGGTTTATAAATAGCTATGTAAATATGACTGATATCATCATTGATTCTTGTAAGATTAGTACTACAGGAAGGGGTCCTTCACATTATCGAGCTGTAATATGCATTAACAAGTAGATTGTTTTTCTAATTAATTAAACACTAGCGATATTGAGAGTCCTCCGCGTTTCAAACTATAGCTTATTTCGTTGAGAGAATAGCACAACGCCACGATAAAATTCCGGCAGAGAGGCGGAGGCATAGACCTTAACAAGCAAAAGTCCTATATTTGTTGCAACTGTGAATTTCAGCATGATATTATACGATTGGGAACGTAACACACATCTGTTATGCCCTAGTGTCCTTTTTTTAATGCGACCCGGAAAAAAATCTTGCTGATCAAGCTACATGCAGAATAAAAAACTTTTATCTACCAACTTATATAGGATATATATATATACTGGATATTTCAAGTGGTTGACCGGCGTTCTGTGTCATAATGTTTAATCGTTTTAGTGAAACTACCACGCATCAATTTGAAAATCCTACGCATCAAGCAAACACAGCCAGAATAACATTTTGGGATTCTCCATCATTTAAATAAATTAAAAAGACCTTGCTTTGGGTTCGTAGTTATTATAGACCAAAACCTTGTTGTTTCAATGGTCCAATGTGAAGAGACAGAAGAAATAAGTATATTGCCAAAGAGTGATAACTGTCCATTTGCCAGTGTGACACCATTTACATCCGAAACAAATTAAGCTCTGAAGCCTTAGGCCCTAGTCAATTCCAGTATGTGACTTTGTACATTTATTTAGCGTTAACAAGAAGAATTCACTTGTCAGTTTATTTCTCCTTAATGGAAATTCACCTCTTGTCCTATGTTGACCGTGCCAGGAGGTATATTTAACACCAAGTTCTCCTGATGGACCACTTTTTGCTTCTCGCAGCTCAAAACCCTGACTATGTCTCAACTGAGTTAGAGATATTACTGTCAAACTAATGCCCCAGGTGATACTCCAGCTAAACTCTCAAACACTATTATCGCAAGTCGATTTTCAACTAAATGTATTCGTAATTAGCTGTGTCTAAAATCCGCTTAATAAAGAATAAATACTCTGTCGACTGTCCAATAATGTCAGTTCATGTTCAAGTGGCTTTCGTCATCTATTAAGGTTTCAGTCAACTTCACTTGATTTATTCTTCGAATGCAACGATTAAAAGAGACCCCAAATCGGTACGAGCTTATATTTAATAACTACAGAGGAACGTCACCAGCTAAGAAGTTGTTATCCCTAGTTATTTCGTCTGGTTACTAGTTTCCAACTTTTAGAATGCCCCTCCTGTACATTCCTCTGTTTTAGTCTAATCGAAAATAAAATTTCTTCAATAAATTGCTCCAAGGCAAAATGTGGGTAAATTGGGAAATTCCTTAAGTATTTCAGCACACAACATGTCTGAAACACAGTTGAGACATCTATTTTTCAGTTAAGCTTCTCAAAGTTTGATGCCCGAAACGGTACCGAAGAAAATGTAATATTGCTGTCGATTGTGATGCTTTTACCTCAACCCCAGGCACAATTCCAATTACGTCCACATTCCATTGAAAAGTCATTCGATAAGTGGCTCTGTACATTTATTTGACTTTAACAAGGAGAATTCACTTATCAGTTTATTTCCGTGAAAGGGAGTTTGCCTCTTGTCCTATGTTAGCCCTGCCTGGAGGTACATTTAACACTAGGCCATCATGAAGGACCAATTTATCTTCTTCGCCGCTCTCGAATCCAGACTATTTCTCAATCAAGATACATGTAGGGATATTTCTGTGACATCAGTAATGCCTCCGGTGATATTCAAGAGAAACACTCACATACTATATCCTTGATCCTGTTTCTAATAGAATGGATTCATTATTAGCAGCTTTCAAAATCCAATTAATAAATAATGAATACTTTAATCAGTCAATCGTAAGTTCGTATATTAGTTGTTTTTGTTTACTTTTGAGCAGGTTGAATTTCAGCAAACTTTCTGCGAGAACCCTTGCTCTGGTTGTGTTAATATTATAAAGGAACCTCAATCGCAACAGGGCAATTCTACTTCATTACCTACAGTACTGTACAAATGAATTGATATTTCTGGATTTCTATAGGCACTGTCCTTCGCTTAATCTAACAGATGATCAGCTTCAATTTTGTTGAATACGATGGTTGTTTTCCATAAACTGTTAGGGAGATTCAAATGTATGTACTCGACGGTGCGTTTCAATATGTCAAATTAGAATGGCACTGTAACAATTGGTACAGGTTTTCCCAATATATCGCAACACATAACGCTGGTCTAAGTTCAAGCTTTTAACCGGTACTAATCATTTTATCGCACTGACTTGTTTTGCATAATTTGAAATTAAAATGTCCACGAAATGACTACTATAACAAGGGCTGTTTTAGAGGAAACAGATCTGAAATCACAACCAGTTGTGCGACCTCAGTCGTGAGTCAGTTCCAATTATGTTTTTATCGGATTGAAGAGCCATTGAGGAGCTGTCTGTTCATTCACTTAAGGTTAACACGAGAATTCACTTGTCAGTTCATTTCCCGTGAACTTTCCTCTTGTCCTATGTTGACCTTACCCGAAGGTGCATGTAACATAAGGTTCGATCCGCTCGATGGACAAATTCCTGGTTTTCACAGCCCATGAGCCAGAATATTTCATCAAACAAGAAAAAGATATACCGAAAATGTCCTTAGTGACTTTGCTAATATCGCAGGCCTGATTGCGGCATGTGCTTCCAAAATCTGATTACTAAAGTATAAACACTTGGAATGCTCTAGATTTAAGTCAACTTTGTTTTTGTTTGAGCTCTCTGTAAACTTGTCCTGGAAACAAACTACCCATATGTATACACATTTACTGATGTCAGTCCGAAGTGAGTAGCATTACTACATTGTGACACATGTGTCATATCGCAATGTGTCACATTCTAATGATTATGAATTCCCTATAACCAAGAATGGCTAGCTGTGCATTACCACCTTAAACGCCATATGAACGCTAAATATTACAAACCGCAAACAGTCGTTTTTCACGTAGGACACAATAATTCTCCTACTTGTGCGTACAGCTGTTCGCAGCAAGACGCTCTCCTGCACATTCATACTTCTATATTTTGCCAGATTGGATAATCTACAGTTGCATGAAATATGCAATAATGAAACGAATGGGAAACATCAGAAAGTTACACAACTTTGCCTGACGTTACATAAAATTACCGGAAGTAGCAGATATACAAATGACATCGAGAAAATGATCACAATACGGTTGCAGCATTATTTTACCTGTCACACATCTCCGCTAGACCGGATTTAGTCTTTGTGTTTCCATCCATGCATTCGATTGAAAAACGATTCGTCATGAATAAATTGAGAGGACATAATGAAAAAAATATGAAGAAATGGTAATTAGAGTTGAATTATCCTTCCGTATAATGACACATAGGTCAATAAATAACACATATTACCGATGGAATGTGTAAAATAATCTCTTGATATATATTCCACTAAGTAATAGCTTCCAGTGCCGGAACGCTATCGCTAAGGCTAGAGGACTGAAACTTAACACACTATATCATTGCTATTTGCTCGATTAAAAAAAAAATTGAAATGATTCATCAAAGGAAATCGCGATTAAATCGTATATTCGGGAAGACATACAAAACGTCTCAGCACTTTCCAAAATCTTAACTTCGTAAACAGTTTACAGAATTGAAAATTGAAATTTCTACTGTATCAAACGAATTTGTTCGCTTGATCAACAGTATGCATCAAGTAATAAAGAACCGATTTCCGCTGGGCAAGGGCGATATTGAATCCTTCATCGTGAACATTTTCTTATTATTCATACGATGGGAATTATGGGGGTTTTCAAACTGAAAGTATATTTCATAGACGTTACGTTGTGCTGAAATGTTTGATACAAGCATCAGCTCTGACAGTCAGTAGCAATCATTCGTGCATAAAGAATTCCTACATGTATAATCGAAATACCGTACTATTCCCATGGCGCACAATGAGGCAACATTCATAGTTTACCGTATTTGTTGGAGATTTAGGCGCCAGATCAATACTGTGTATTCAGTTGACAGCATATTTAACAATATAATTATCATACCAGGTTTAGCGTTAGGTCCAAAATATCCGGAATATGGCTTTAATGGATATACCCAGTGGTCCCATGTCGTGAGAACTTCGGATCAGACAGTTTGAAGAATGAGTACGTTATCGATCATCACATACAAAGGCGGACTATATCTCGAAGCGGTATCATTGCTCGCGGTGCGGTATCTATCAATCAAAGCTGAAGCACCGAGAAAAGGTTTCCACTTCTAGACAGGAACCCCTTCGGCTACACGCTAAGTCGTCAATAGAATTATGGTATAGTAGCCTGGTCGATTTGGCGACTGAGCTCTCAACCTCACCAATTAGTCGCAAGTCTTCTCTGAACTCATTTCCATCTCTAATTGCTATCATTCGGATCAAGTGGTCATTCTCTCTTGTAAGCGCTATCTTTAATGAACGACATTGAATGAACGTCTTATAACGCCTTTTTAACGAAGACATAATAGTCATGTAGTAACTAGCTATAAACTTTAACGGCGTAGCATTATTCCATTTACGAAGGCCCTAGCAAAGAGGTGAAAACGAAATCGTGACGTAGCTATGGTAATCAAATGTTGCCGTACTATTATTAGATGAGATGGTGTCGTATTTCGTGTGTCAGCTGAGATCCATCATGATGCACAGATGTGAAGAAGAATTGCATTTCTTGGCATTCAACAGTTTGCAAGGTTTAATCAAGCAGTTAGAACCCTATCAGATGTATGTGGGGGGATCATGCCCCACCACTACCAAACTTTCCAACCTACCTCCAGAGCTGACATTCACTGACTTTACTGAGTATCATGGTTTGGTTTGGTTTGATTGGGCACTCCATCGTATTACAATGGGCACAGGTCATACAGAGTATGCCGTGCAATCCGTTCCCCCACACCGCCCTACAAATGCTCCCTCCTACCAATGACGCATAGCCATCGGTAATTCCCCATTATATCTTCTTTACATCTGTATCCATATCATCTAATGTTGATCAGGTCCCATACAGAGTATGCCGTACAGCGCGTTCCCCCACACCGCCCTACACATGCTCCCTCATACATGTACCAATGACGCATAGCCATGGTAATTCCCCATTATATCTTCTTTACATCTGTATCCATATCATCTAATGTTGATCAGGTCCCATACAGAGTATGCCGTGCAGCGCGTTCCCCCACATACTAGGGTCAGTTTGCGCATATTTACTTACTCCTCCGAACAGAGGATTATGAACAATTTCAAATAGCGGTCAAGGATAGTGTGACTGGAACAATGCTTTTCCGTTGTTTTTCTTAAAAGTTATTGCCTTTTTATGCATAAAGAGTGCCCAAAAGTATTTTATTTCGCACCAGATAATTATTTTCTAATTCAGTATTGTTTTGTCGAAAAAATAATAAAAAAATAAAAAATTCGGAAGTTAAAGGAACCAAATTTTGTTTAGAATCTAACCGGCCATCTTGGGTTTAGATTCATATTCTGGTAGAGCTTCACCACAGGATATATTTCTGGTAGTTTCATGTTCCTAGTTCAAGTGATAGGGAAAATAGTCAGGGGCGGAAGTGCACTCCACCCCGCGAGGCAGGTCTCTGGCACGGATCGGGTAAGGTTAACATGGAAATTACAAGCGTCTGGTCCGTCATTCATAATTCAGCCGTCGTCCATTAAAGAATATCCGCGTGAAAACCTCAGGCTTTTTATAAACTGAAAGCTTTTGCGGCTTATAGGTGAGGTTATTTATAATTATTTTCACAATAATGGTTTGGTTTAGTAATGGTTCTGGTGGCTATGAAATCGATACTGAAGCCGAACTGGTCTACATTGTCTGGTTTGAAACATACATAAACTCTTATCGGAGATGGGTTGGCCTTGGTTCGGGACAGAGTGTTGGACTTGGTTCGGGACAGAGTGTTGGACTTGAGGTCCATATTTTCAAAGTATCACAGATACATGTATTAAGAGATGAACTGGCTCTGTTTTAGGACTGATAGTACGGCTGAAGATGAAAGCTCTTTCCAACAGATCGATAATGCTCACTCACAAATGCTCACTTTCGGAATGAAACAGCCACAGATTTACATTTAGACGCGTTCCAACGCTTTTCAGGAAAAAACACTGCGCTGATTTAGTTATTTTTCAATCAACTTTCTCTATTTCTAGACATTATTGTGTGTCGCAGTCAGTTCCACTAGTATTGATCTCAATTCCACTCAATTGTACAGATCCTCAAAACACATGTGGGTGATACTACTGAAGAAAGTTCTGTCGAATCATCAATTTTGAAGTATAAATTATGCAAACATCCAGCAGCTATTATTGATAATGATGTAGATAACGACAGCCTAAAGCACGAAACAAATCAATCGTTGAGGTTATCAAACAACGCTAACCTACCAATTGCCAAGGGTCTTCGTGGTCGAGGAATATGAATCAGAGCACACAATATCAGGCGTCTAAAACCGAAATTATTCATTTTGCGATTATAACCTACATGCTAGTAATATATGACCGAGATGACCTCAAAGCGCTGGCCTTCAGAGGTGATGTGTTTTGCATCCTAGCCGATGACGTAGTGTACCGCACACACCAATTTGTAAAGAGGCCACTGTTGTTAGTTTAGGCGCCGTCATCCACAAAATAATTTCCTCTTCAATAATCGAAAGATATTTTGCGTTCGGCAGTTATCACTAACTCTGAACAGGAATGCAAAATTTCCCTCATTTATAAAAAAAGTCACAGGTTGGTGCAAAGAAATGGTCTGCGGGTTTCAATGATCATATGAGGCTAAGCGATGCTAAAAGTGGACTTCCTCCGCATTGATACATGTAATTGGAGTAACCATCAAGTTTTTCTTTGGATCATTTACTCCGACCAATTATTTTGCGTTCTGTTTCGAGAATATTGAACTGTATGAATTTAGGCGAATAAAACAAAAGCATGGCAGACGTTTAGCCCGATAATAACTACTATGCAAAAGATTTTGAAAATGTTTCGTAGAATATTTGAAGCAGGAGCAGTGTGGGAGATGACATAAATCAACGCTGATATGGAACTGACCGGAAATAAACCATGATTGCGTTTATTCTTGATAATAACCTTTGAGTACGCCAACGTCGCTCTCCGCACGAGTTGAACGCGTTTGTTGTTATGGAAGAGTTTAATCGCGATAGGGCTCGTCGTGTGCTTTGTCACCATCAGAATGCTATCATTGCTCCGCCATTTGCCATATATACATATATACCCGATCATTCACAAACTGTACCCGCCTCTATGTTCTCCGGTATCGGGCCTCTCCTTGGAATCAATATTCAGTCAAAAATTTGGAGGATGTCACAATATATATGATTATGATTTCAGCGAATGCATTTATTGCTTGATGTATTACATATTAATGACCGAATTTATGCAACATATATATGTTTTTCATTTAATTTTACCTTGATGGTATCATGAGTATAGAAACTATAGAATTTTCGGTTGCCTGATACTGATACAGATTAATGGATTCTTAGCCGTTTGAAAGGTCTTCCGATTTGTTTTTATCTTCCTAAAAGTATTACTCGCGGCTCTCAGGTCTCTATATTGACAGGGCAATTGGGATATTTTGGTTAAGTCGTTCTTTATAAATGTGTAATACAAATAACACTTTCAAAACGGTCGATAAATCTGACAACGACTGTCAAATCGTGGAGACTTATCACAGACAAGAATGGATTATGCTTGTGGCATCTCATTCTACCGACCATGTGAAAACCTCAAAATACACTTGTAGGCTATAAATACCACATCAGCCCATAGAGTGACACCTCTCTTCTTCACGTCTCTGCTTCGCTTCACGACGATGTGAATGTGTGTTCCATTGAATTTCATGTATAAATGTGCTCACGGTCAGCGAAAAATGTCTTTTTATTATTGATGCGGAAATTTGTTTTATAGACGAAGACCAACCGCAAGTCAAAATACTTTTTATTTATATAGCGTACTTTCAAAGGCAAAACTGGTTTTCAAAAAGGCTCTAATTATCTACACCACTCGGTCCGATACTGAATGTCGAATCTGAAGTGTATTCTCCACAAACCAGCCGGCGCAAAACCTGCGTCGTTCTGGAATCAAGCGTCTTGGCTATATATACGAACTGTCTCGCTGTTTGTCCAAGATTTCAGTATATGAAATATAAAATTATTTCACAATGCAGTATAGAAAATGGAGCTTTTCAAGAACAGACAAAGATGTTCTGAAACTGACAACGAGACGAGAAAGGCTGTACGATAAACCAAAATTTCACAAGGTAGAACCCAAATAGAATCCACCCAAATTTGTCCACACTCAAAAACTGGTTTGATGCTCAACGGGTCTCGTAGAATGTCGTATGCCATGCCAGGATTCGAACATCTACTCCATACATGTAGCTGACCAGATGATCCATAGTTGTAAAAGACGTCAATACTAAGGTTTGCTACATGCCAGTCGACCGGAATGCAAATCTCTGCTGGACAGATTGTGGGTGAGGTGAACACAAAGTGGATGTTTATAGGCGAGCATTCAAGATGTCCACATGAACACACACCATAAAAACGTGGCTGGTATACAAATCATCACACAAATCACTTGTGATATGTTTTTAGAAACATGCACTTAGTATATTTGTCTGAGAGTTCATATAATTTTGTCAGTAAGCCGGCATCTTTTTCCATCACAGTTTAAATGTTGCACCAAATTGCCTGTTCTGCAGCTTGGAGAACATTCGAATCTGATCTAGGGCTACGGGTAAGCACGAATAAATGGGTTAACAACCACAGTCAGTAATCCATTGCGCCAACATCGAAAATCAATCTAATACATTGAATGACTTTTACTGAGTAGACGACAGTATTCAGTCAGTTTACAATCGTGTTCAAATTAACTCACCAGTATAAACCATTTGCCACTGTAGGATTATTGTCTCTTGGCATGGAGTGGTACGTCAGTAGTAGGAAAAGAGTAAATTGCCTCTTATTTGTGGCGCGCTCACTTCCGGTTGTGTGGCGCGCTGCCCTCAGCCAATCAGAAGCGAGTATTTTGACCCGGTGCATTATGGGACATATCCAAGACGGCGGCGTCTGCCTTCTGGTTCAAGATGGCGGCACGTCCGGTGTCGAAAACTGGCCATTTTGTCAGGATGTGGTCATCTAGTGCCGAAAACTGGACCCGGTATGGGTCCCGCTAGACGTTTTGGGGTCTAGGTGGGCCACTAGTGGCGCGATGGAGTCGTATGAGGTATCAATGTGAAGCATTCGTGAAGGAGCATCCGAGGGGATGAGTGTGACGTGGGACTGACGTCATTCTGCGCATGCGCAGCAGACAAAGGGTATGGAAATATACATTTTGGGATCATGGGGAGCCCCTAATGGGTCGATAGAGTTGTATGAGATATCAATGTGCTGGGTGTGGGGGTTGAAATATCGTCATTCTGCGCATGCGCGGTAGACCAAGGGTATGCAAATAGCCGTTTTGGGGTCTAGGGCAGCCACTAATGGACCGATGGGGTCGAGTGAGGTATCCATGTGAAGTTTATGTGAGGGGGCATCCCACTGGGTGGATGTGGGGTCGGAATATCGTCATTCTGCGCATGCGCAATAGAGAAAGGGTATGGAAATAGACGTTTTGGGATATAGGTGAGCCACTAATGAGCCGATGGAGTTGAGTGAGGTATCACTGTGAAGCCTAGGTTAGGGGGCATCCGATTGGACTAGTATCTCGGCCGCTGTCCACATTCTGCGCATGCGCAGACAGGAAATTCTGGGAACAGGGTGTGGACATAGCCGTGTTAGGGTTTAGGTGAGCCCCTAATGATCCTATGGTGTCGTATGAGATGAGGTCTTATTTTGAAGCTCTCGTGAGGGAGCATCCGCCTGGACTAGTGTGTCGTTCGTTGTCCATAGTCTGCGCATGCGCAGTCTGGCCGTAGTATAGAAATAGACGTGTTGGGGTTTAGGTGGGCCACTAGTGGGCCGATGGGATCGAGTGAGGTATCCATGTAAAGCAGTCGTGAGGAAGTCTCCAACGGGCTGGGTGTGACGTGGAACTGACGTCATTCTGCGCATGCGCAGTAGAGAATGTGTATGGAAATAGAGGTGTTGGGGTCTAGGCGAGCCACTAATGGGCCGATGGAGTCGAGTGCGGTATCCATGTGAAGCCTATGTGAGGAAGCAACCGCCTGGAGTAGTGTCTCGGCCGTTATCCACATTCTGCGCATGCGCAGACAGGGAATTGTGGGAAACGGGTGTGGAAATAGACGTTTTAGCGGTCTAGGTGGGCCACGAAGGGTCCGATGGAGTCGAGTGAGGTATCAAAGTGAAGCATTCGTGAAGGGGCATCCAGTCATGGGTGGGTGCATGTAAAATTAGGGGTATGACGTCACTTCCGGTTTGGGTGAATGGGGCGTGACCTGGGAACATGACAGGACATGTACCGACCTGTCTGTGGGGGTTTCCCCACCAGAATTTCGTTGACGTCTGCAGGAGGGTCTGTGTGTGAATGGGATGTGACCTGGGAACATGATAGGAATGCATGTACAGACCTGTCTGTGGGTTTTTTTCCCGGCCCGGCCCGGCCCCCCAGCGCGCGCGCGCGGGTTCTCCGGCCGCAGCGCGCGCGGGTTATCCGGAAGCGCGCGTATGAATGTCGGTTCAAAAGGTCAAAGGTCACATCCAGGTCAAAAGGTCCAAGGTCTCCCTTTCGGCAAGGTTCGGCGACAATGTTGTGGCATCGATATACAGAGCTTGAACCCCAACAGGGGATTGTAAATTAACCTGGGAAGGATGGGCAGTTCCATTTGGACCAATCAGCGGTCGAGAAAAAGAGCCAATGAGCGATCGATAAAAGAACCAATGGACGGGTACTAGAATTTCGCTCACGTCTGCGCCTACATCCGGGTACTGGGATGCTTTCGCCTACGTCCGCGCCTACATCCGGGTTCTTGTACACCCGGGTAATGTTTTCTGGACATGGATGGGTTATCTTTGGCTCCATTCTAGGCCACTGATTGGCTAATACGGTGTTCAAAGCCAGTTTCATGCATTATGTTCATATAGAAAACACACAAGACAGGGTTTTTTGGCGAGATCTCATTTTGTTTTTTATTCAGTAACAACAACAACGTGAGAACAACCACGTGAAAACTGAAGCCCAGGACAGTGGGCTTGTACAAACAACAACAAGGATGACACTTGAGAGAACAACAACAACAAGAAGTTATTTTCATATAGTTTATTTTCCCCAATGTTACATCATACCAACGCTGGGGGAGCCGCGTTGGGTATGTTTACAACTCAAAAAGACTCTTGCCCAATCAGAGGCCACCATTTGTATCTGTCATATTCGTTCCTGTCCGTTAGATATATTCTTGTCCAATCAGAAGTCGCCATTTCAAAAAGTTCCATCTTTGCTCGGTGTGACCTAAGCGTCGTCGGGCAGGCCTGGATATTCTTCGGGCAGCATGTCCTGAAACAGTTGTTTGCGCATTCTGATCGCATTTTCGAGGGCCTCGGTGGGTGGTAGCCCCATAGCCTCTTCCAAGTGACGCTTGGTCTTCATGATGGACTTGTGCGTGGGGTCGCCTTTCATTTCAAGCGGTAGTAAGGTATACTGTTCATAGATAGCCATGGCTGTTTTCCTGATGCGAGGGTGCATTTGGGTGTATGCCTGTTGTAAATTATCCTCTCCGGCGTCCTCGATCGCTGCAGTATTGCAGTATTGATAGCTGCTGTCACAATACGATCCCAGAAGGTAGGTTCTGCCTCACTTTCCACGGATGTAGGCTGACTATCTGAGGTCAAGCTCTCCGTATCACTAGATGGACTCTCAGCAATCTCTGTTTCGGTATCAGTCGATACACTCTCAGCAGTCTCTGTATCAGCATCCGCCTCAACGGACTCCTCGGAGTCTTCAATCCCATGTATATTTTTCTGGTGTCGCATCATATCGTAATGTCTGGTGAACGTGCGTTCGCACTCAGAGCAAGTATAAGCCATGTTGACGGTTGAACGTCGACTGTGCGTGTTTTTGGAAATACGCTAGCTTTTATAGACAGTAACGCCCATCAACGCCCGCTGTTACGCTTTAACGTCCATCTCAACGCCATAACGTCCGTCTCAACGCCCGTCTCCATACGATATGCAATGTCCATCATGGATATGCAATGTCCATCATCAATGGACGTTGATGTTGGAGGTTGAAGAAGATAATTTCCCGTCTCCAGCTGGGTCTTCATAAAGGTTTGAAATGCCTCATGCAGGGTCAGCAGATTCTGGGCACGGGTAGTTGTGTTGGTATCCTCATTGGATATTATCTGTTTCTTATGCAGCAGAAGACATACGCGTGTCACCCATTGGATGTCATCTATGAGCGTGGTAAGATGTGAAGGCATGCGTTGGTGCTGAACGGTGACTCCACCTTGCGCTGTATCAATAATAGCATCGACATTGGCTTGACGTAAGGCTTCGGCTAGAATATCCTCGTTGTCGAGTTCAAACAAGTTGGACTCTGGAGTGCTCATGGTGAAATGAGGGGACTGGTGCCGTGTGGTCTATTTATAGTGAGACGCTTTTGGTCTTAATGATGCGTTCGAACAAATGTTTCTTTAGTGCTATTGCTCTGACATACGCCGCTTTCCAGTTCATGCCCGAGGTTTTCAACATCGACGCTGTTCTTTCAATTTCCATATGGACTGGGTCCTTATCCAACAATTTCATATGGGTCACGAGGTCGACATACCGCTGACGTAAAGCCCGTCGTAGTCTGGGTGCCAATCTGTTATGGGCTAAAAATGCGGCTTCCTCTTTCGAATACCCTTTGCGTTGAAACTTGTTTCCTGTGGCCTCCAACATCTCGCCCAGCTCGGCGTCCATACTTTCTTTGAACAAATCCTTCCATAGCCTCGAGTTCACATTATGTTCTTCAACCTCGGGTTGGTCCTTCACGGTTGGGTGCTATTCCGGGACTGATGGTATGAAGGGGACACGCTGTATGGGGTGGGTTGCTGCTGCTGCCCTACCAGATGTGGACTCGGTGGATGGTGTCGGGATATATGACGTTGTGGTGATGCCTCGCCGGGTAACAGGTGGGTCGTCAGCCGACGATCTTCCGGGGTATGGGCTTTTAAATCTACGAACAGGTAGCCGTACGGACGACTTGTCGCTCCTTGAAACGCCTGCATGAAACGGTCGATGTTCTGAAGATAAATTCGACTACCAAACACACGGATTTGTGCTCTGTCAATGGGATTGGAGAACAACACAAAGTATTGGCAGTTCAAGGCAATATCTCTGGACGCCTTCCCTTGAGGAAAGAGATTCTGAGTCAAATAGATGACGGTCAGATTGCGATGATGGGACCCTTTGGTGAATAGGTCGGCGATTTTCGAATTGTCCTTGGCCGCACTCATCAGATCATCGAGCACTACCACGTTGGTCAGCTCGGAATCGAAGTAATAGGGTTCGTCTATGTCGTGAGGAATTCCTGGGACAAAGCTCACATTCTGTAATCGCGTAGTTTCGTAGGCGGACTGCCACTGGCTATAACACCAAACAACACGTGTCGGAGCTGGGGTTGCCACACCTTCCTCTAGAAACTTCATCACCCAGGACGTCTTTCCACACCCCGTAGGGCCGCTCACCGTCATCGTATAGGGATGTCCTACGCCACTTGATGGACCTATAGCGGGACTTGGTGGTGTCTCGCATATGTCTGAGCATATTGTCGCGACGAGAGAGTGTCTTTTGACAGAACGGACATGTACTCGAGATGGTACCCGATCAAAGGATGGATACAGACTGAGGCTAATGGTGTACAAACGATCTTATATGACCACTCACTCACTCACTCATTCACCGTCGTTAGTGCGTCCATGCGTTAAGATGGGCGTTGGGGACGCCTCACGGGCGTTTTGCACGCATCACTCACTCACTCACTCACTCACTCACTCACTCACTCACTCACTCACTCACTCACACGCGAATAAAAAACAAAATGAGATCTCACCAAAAAACCCTGTCTTGTGTGTTTCCTATATGACCATAATGCATGAAACTGGCTTTGAACACCGTATTATCCAATCAGTGGCCTAGAATGGAGCCAAAGGTAACCCATCCATGTCCAGAAAACATTACCCGGGTGTACAAGAACCCGGATGTAGGCGCGGACGTAGGCGAAAGCATCCCAGTACCCGGAGGTAGGCGCAGACGTGAGCGAAATTCTAGTACCCGTCCATTGGTTCTTTTATCGATCGCTCATTGGCTCTTTTTCTCGACCGCTGATTGGTCCAAATGGAACTGCCCATCCTTCCCAGGTTAATTTACAATCCCCTTTTGGGCTTCAAGCTCTGTATATCGATGCCACAACATTGTCGCCGAACCTTGCCGAAAGGGAGACCTTGGACCTTTTGACCTGGATGTGACCTTTGACCTTTTGACCCGACATTCATCCGCGCACTTCCGGATAACCCGCGCGCGCGCGCGCTGCGGCCGGAGAACCCGCGCGCGCGCGCTGCGGCCGGGGCGGGCCGGGCCGGGGCCGGGAAAAACCCCCACAGACAGGTCAGTACATGCATTCCTATCATGTTCCCAGGTCACACCCCATTCACACACAGACCCTCCTGCATACCCGGATGCAGGCGCAGACGTCAACGAAATTCTGGTGGGAAAACCCCCACAGACAGGTCGGTACATGTCCTATCATGTTCCCAGGTCACGCCCCATTCACCCAAACCGGAAGTGACGTCATACCCCTAATTTTACATGCACCCACCCATGACTGGATGCCCCTTCACGAATGCTTCACTTTGATACCTCACTCGACTCCATCGGACCCTTCGTGGCCCACCTAGACCGCTAAAACGTCTATTTCTACACCCGTTTCCCACAATTCCCTGTCTGCGCATGCGCAGAATGTGGATAACGGCCGAGACACTACTCCAGGCGGTTGCTTCCTCACATAGGCTTCACATGGATACCGCACTCGACTCCATCGGCCCATTAGTGGCTCGCCTAGACCCCAACACCTCTATTTCCATACACTTTCTCTACTGCGCATGCGCAGAATGACGTCAGTTCCACGTCACACCCAGCCCGTTGGAGACTTCCTCACGACTGCTTTACATGGATACCTCACTCGATCCCATCGGCCCACTAGTGGCCCACCTAAACCCCAACACGTCTATTTCTATACTACGGCCAGACTGCGCATGCGCAGACTATGGACAACGAACGACACACTAGCCCAGGCGGATGCTCCCTCACGAGAGCTTCAAAATAAGACCTCATACGACACCATAGGATCATTAGGGGCTCACCTAAACCCTAACACGGCTATGTCCACACCCTTTTCCCAGAATTCCCTGTCTGCGCATGCGCAGAATGTGGACAACGGCCGAGACACTAGTCCAATCGGATGCCCCCTAACCTAGGCTTCACAGTGATACCTCACTTAACTCCATCGGCTCATTAGTGGCTCACCTATATCCCAAAACGTCTATTTCCATACCCTTTGTCTATTGCGCATGCGCAGAATGACGATATTCCGACCCCACATCCACCCAGTGGGATGCCCCCTCACATAGGCTTCACATGGATACCTCACTCGACCCCATCGGTCCATTAGTGGCTGCCCTAGACCCCAAAACGGCTATTTGCATACCCTTGGTCTACCGCGCATGCGCAGAATGACGATATTTCAACCCCACACCCAGCCCATCGGATGCCCCCTCACATAGGCTTCACATTGATATCTCATACAACTCTATCGGCCCATTAGGGGCTCCCCTAGATCCCAAAATGTATATTTCCATACCCTTTGTCTACTGCGCATGCGCAGAATGACGTCAGTTCCACGTCACACTCATCCCCTCGGATGCTCCTTCACGAATGCTTCACATTGATACCTCATACGACTCCATCGGGCCACTAGTGGCCCACCTAGACCCCAAAACGTCTAGCGGGACCATACCGGGTCCAGTTTTCGACACTAGATGACCACATCCCGAGAAAATGGCCAGTTTTCGACACCGGACGTGCCGCCATCTTGAACCAGAAGGCAGACGCCGCCATCTTGGATATGTCCCATAAAGCACCGGGTCAAAATACTCGCTTCTGATTGGCTGAGGGCAGCGCGCCACTCAACCGGAAGTGAGCGCGCCACAAATAAGAGGCAATTTACTCTTTTCCTACTACTTACGTCCAGCTATATAAGGATCAACAGACTAAAAAGATCCTCTTCGTTATAATGTAGTGCATAATTGATTGTCCTATTTCACCGATGTCTAGACAACACTCGTTAAAATACTGGATAATTCCTTCCCCCAACGCAACCACTGGTTATCTGCCTGCTGCTTTGAAAATTCCAGATGTGATGATATACTAGGTGAATCTGCGAGTCCAGTCAGACATCCATGTAGCTGATGTGGAAGTGTATATTTCGGAATTAACAATCGAACGGAGACAAAATACGCAGACAAAGTAACATGGTATCGTGTTAGACCAAACCAAACGTAAAGAGGCCACAAACACAATAATATTTGTATGCCGTGGACTACAGAAACATGCTGAAGTTATTAGCGTGAAAATATAGATCATCAGCTGTTGGCATTTCAAATACTTAGGTCAGTATATTAAATGGTAGATCGGTACACATATTCATTTGCTGAAAAGATACTCTTAAATATTTAACCAAACGAATTATTACGCATAACAATTTCTTTGTTTATTAGCAAGGGACGTTCCGGTGTAGTTACTACAACATTTTTAAACCGAATGGTTTTAATTTGGTTTAGGTTTTTAAATGCTGAAAGTAATTACATCGTAACGTCACCAGCTCACAAAAATAACAGTTTTTGTCTACAATAATTGTCCCCCTTCACGTAAGTGGGAGGAACTTGTTCTGAATATACGAATTCAAGAAATTCTCCCTCGGTTCAACCTTTTTTTAAATATTTGGCGGCCACATAGTTAATAATTTTTTATTAATATTATTATTACAATTTATATGTTAAACCTAAATTTCTAGAAGATAGAAGATGGTTGCTTTCCTAAAACATTTGCAGGCTTCAGTCATCAGTAGAAATGTTTTTTTTAAATCTATTTCCTATTCTTTATAAGAATCAAAGTGAGTGTCATGATGACGTGACGAAGCAGAAACTGTGTAGGAAAATTCCAGCAAGCATGAATCTTCCCGTTTGTTCGTTGGGTGTTATTGGAACTCGTATCCCTTCACCAACGTTTTAGCACAGACGACCGCATGGGCAAGTCATCGAGACTCAATAACAAGTACAGCAGTTTTCTGTATTTGCAAACATGTCGCAGCCGTTTCGGTAATGACGTTAATAATAGTACTGAAACACGATAGAAAACAATCGTTAATGCACATCAACGTTAACTGGACAGATGCCAATGGTTAATATCTTCCCGACTGACAAAATGAATTAGATCCCAGTCAAACATACTATGTGTCCCTGTCCAAAAATAAAATTAATCATTTGCTTGGAATAATATACATGTATATATGCCACATGTAGGGAATTGGCAAAACAAATTCTTATTATATGAAAGACATGGCATACATTCGTCGGCAAATTTAACATGGCTGTTATGAGCTATTCGATAATAAAACATATTCCAATCCAGATATCAGCAATTAAATTTGAACAGGTGAAATACCATAAGTTCTGTATAGGTATTATGTACTCAATCATCTGGAAAGCATTTCTGGCACAGGTTTCTACTTTACTAAATTGCAATGTACAGATATAAAGTTACTCTGACCAACTATGTTTTCTGGGCTTTACCAGGCTAATGATTTTATCTCCCAAAAATTTAATTTTTACAATTTGTGCTAGGATTTTCAAATCAGGAAACGGCAAGAATCTCTGACCTTGGAATACTGGTAAAGCGAAGGCATCTCTTCACTGAGGCAAGAACCGCTTGGGTTGAAATGTTGGTCAATGACGGCAGGTTCCGCTTGACCGGGAATACTGGTCAGTGAGGACAAGAACATTCTATCAGGTAATATGCTGGTCAGTGACGGCAGGAACCTGTTGCCTGTGAATACTGGCCAGTGGAAGCAGGATCCTCTTATCTGGGAATACTGCTCAGTGGCGACAGGAACCTCGTACCTGTGAATACTGGCCAGTGGCACCAAGAACCGCTTGTCTGATAATACTGGTGAGTGACGACTGGAACCGCTTGTCCAGAAATACTGGTCAGTGGGGACAGGAACCTCTTATCTGGAATACTGTTCCGTGGCTGCAGGATCCTCTTATCTGGGAATAGTGATCAGGAGAGAGAGAGAGAGAGAATTAGGGTTTAACGTCGCATTCAGCAATATTTCAGCTATATAGCGACGAATAGTGATCAGTGGCCACAGGAACCTTTTATCTGGAAATACTGTTCCGTGGCGTCAGGATCCTCTTATCTGGGAATATTGGTCAGTGGTGACAGGAACCTCTTATCTGGGAATAATGGTCCATGGCGACAGGAACCTTTTATCTGGAAATACTGTTCCGTGGCGGCAGGATCCTCTTATCTGGGAATACTGATCAGTGGCCAAAGGAACCTTTTATCTGGGAATACTGTTCCGTGGCGGCAGGATCTTTTTATCTGGGAATACTGGTCAGTGGCGACAGGATCCGCTTGTCTGAGAATGCTGGTCATTGGGGGCAGGAACCTCTTATCTGTGAATACTGATCAGTGGCGACAGGAACCTTTTATCTGGGAATACTGTTCCCTGGCGGCAGGATCCTCTTATCTGGGAATACTGGTCAGTGGCGACAGGATCCGCTTGTCTGAGAATGCTGGTCAGTGACGGCTGGTACGGCTTGTCCTGGAATAATGGTCAGTGAGGGTTGGAACCTCTTATATAGTTATACTGGTCCATGGGGGCAGGAACCTATTATCTGAGAATATTGGTCAGTGGCGACAGGAACCACTTATCTGGAAATACTGGTCAGTGACGACAGTTCTCTTATCTGGAAATACTGGTCAGTGGCGATAGGGGCCTCTTGCATGTGAATACTGATAAACGGCAGCAGGAATCTCTTGAATTTGGATGACAAAGATGTTGACGCTGAAATGTTGACGCTAGAATGTAGGCGTGAATGAATGCTTAACGGCGAATATCTGAACTGCGAATTGCTGCTTAACAAAATTTGAGATATTCCATAGTAACTAATATATTGTTCAATATACAATGTATGTGAAGTTTGCCGTTTCATGCGGTCCACTAACTTCTTCTCTAGCATCAATCTTGCATAAAATTAGTCGGGTGGTGTTTGACATCCAAGGATTATCCCTTGACTGCGGAAGATTGCCCTTATCGTTGGCGGCAGAAAAATCGTATCGTTATCAAGTAAAAAAAATGACGATTATCAGACACGATT
Source organism: Hanleya hanleyi (assembly GCA_036873755.1). Classification (NCBI taxonomy): domain Eukaryota; kingdom Metazoa; phylum Mollusca; class Polyplacophora; order Lepidopleurida; family Hanleyidae; genus Hanleya; species Hanleya hanleyi. The sequence continues at coordinate 41,891 of JAVTVY010035826.1, forward strand.
TTGATGTCAATGATTGCCATTGTTGTGTAATATATAGCCTATTAATTGTGAATTTATGCTGTGTACACATTTTCTATCAATTCTATCCTTTATATATTTCGAACCTGGCTGAAAGAATTTGCGTAATATTATATCACATATTCAGTTTGCCCATCAAATGATCGATTAGCGACCATTACCAAGGTCTTATGACGAACGTCTTTTTCTGAGCTGGATATTACTTTCCGGAAAATAATACACCCTTTACCTAGGCCTTGATGGAACTCGGGAATATTTTGGAATGGTGATGATATGTGCGTATATAATACAAATGGTGTCATGAAATTGGTCAAAAAATCTGACATTAGCTGATGTTCAGTCGTAAGATCTCTTTATTCAACATGAGTAGAATTTACCCGAGGTATCTAACTCTACGTTCAACATGTTCCATGTGCAGATCCCGGAATACATTCACGGATTTGGTACACTAGACGTGGTCACAGGTATGCTTGGATTGAACGAAATCCTCGGATATTTTCGCTGCGCTATCTGCCTTCAGGATTGGTAAGATTGCACGAAATCCTCCGATATTTTTTTCGTTTTTAGTTTTCAATTTATTCTACATACATGTGTGAAATTGTGTCCTGGTAGTAACCTTCGAAAACAGCCTTTCGGATTTGGAGTTCGAAAGGGGCACAGTTACTACCCACTCAGACTGGAATACTTATATACGGTACTTTAACTGTTGTCAAATTTCGCATAGACAATATTAAGGAGATTCAAACAACTCAACAGATTGAAATATACCATGAATATCCATGCACTAGATCCATGAGAACTGATGCAAAGTGTATGGCTTCTCATCTTGTTACACAGCAAATATGTTTCCTGATCACCGAGATTATCACTGGACTGAACCAGGGCTGCCAAATTATGGCGTCATGACGAGGAATTGTGGTCTAGAGAGCAGAAAAATCTTGGAACGGTACAGGGCCGTATGTCTGCTTTCGCATCCTTTTCTTTTCTAATGCATTTTGAAAATTCTTTAGTTTCCACAAGATACATTCAACGCCAGAGTATTTTGAAATAGCAGCGTAATATTTTCCCAAATTGAATTACTTGCTATGCGGCTCCTGGTAACTGGTTGCAGGCAAAGCCCATGGAACCATATCAGAAACTTGTCCTGTATGTTTTCGTTGTGCGCCCTGGGCTAACAGACATAAAAGTTTATATGATGTAATCCATCTTCCCTGTTCCGTGGTTATGGATACTATGTCCGTATTTATCAGTGGTGAAACGAGTTTATGAATACCAGTAACAGCCTGGAGAATTGAGCTTAATCGATTTCTATCATATTCTAAATTTCTAACCAGTTTCCGATTGTTCTATTTATCATTCTGCTGTATCGACGGTAATTCACGTACCTATTAATACAGTTTTCATTAAAGATATACACGTAGAGTAACTTAGTTTAATACATGAGCAGTGGAAATCAACAGAAACCTCAATTCGACTGGCCGGTGGTAGTAGCAATCTATGTTTCCTGGAAATTAACATATTGACATATACAACGGTATATATATATTTATAATTATACTGGATTCACCCACCGTTTCATATCATTCACTTTATGAGTATGATGTAGAGTTTAATTAGTTGCCAGGACAGCTTCCTTCCTTTGTTGTATAAAAATGCGTCTGTGAATTAGTGGATTCATATCGGTTGTATTACATGTAAAATATATAATATAGATATCAAATATTAGATTCCTAAGTGTCACCTTTCATATCAACGGAAACTAGCTGAAAGAATTCAGTAGATTATAAATGAGCCGCAGGTTCATGTTCACCGCATTTGAGGATGGATTTGCGACGAACGTGACTTAAATTTTTATCGCAGAGGTACTAGCCGCACTGAGCCCCAGCTATCGAAAGAGTAATTTTGTGATCTTTTGGAAAATCGTACTTAATAAAAGGCGTAGAAATAATTCTCCAAATGTTCCAGAAATCTGACATCTGCTGTAAAGCCGTGGAGAGTTCCCAATCTAGTAGGTGAAATGTTCTTGAGGCAAATCCCTCTGCCTTCCAGATGCAAGTCCTATAATACATTGGTAAAAGGGACATACGCGCGTATAGGAATATGCACATAGCCAGCAATATCTCTGTAATGTTGGAGGCGGACCGATTTCGGCCCGCGCGGCCTTCACCGAAAAGAACGCAGTAACAGTAAACTGTATTATAATATTCAATTCTGCTTGTTTCCAAACAGATCGATCGACTGCTGATATGATTTACAGAACCCCTATACACATGAAAAGAAATAGAAAAAAGAAAAAAAAACAAAACAAACTATTTGTGTTCCTTAAAACAACACCGAGTGTGGTGCAGAAGGAAGGTTGTATTCTGTCTGTAGCTCGCACTTGGAGCACCACAGTTATCTACGCGAGGCGCGACATTCGAACATATGTATAGTCAGTACTTAGCGTAGTCCACATGGAGATCCGATACAGGAATATCGTTGTAGCGCGTGGGTGATCAATTACTACGAGAACTTAGTTATGACTGCCACCGCTGATGAGTAGTTTGAGGTTTGTGGTGTAAGTCTACAAATCGACCGGTGTAAAACTTATCCAGGGCATGTTCTCTTTGTAGGACAAAATTCCCAACTGACAGTTATGGGTAAGCCGTGGTAATTAACCCCAGCAGTCAGAAACGACTGAATACCGCTGAGAAAATGGTTTAATATGTTCACGACCTTTGCCGAGTAGACGGCAGTGATCAATCTGTTTGCAATTGAGATCTGGTCAGGCTTTCAATTGATCGACCAAGGTCAATTATTTTCTCCAGGATGGTCTAAAAGAGGTTTACGTAACTAAGTATGAACATGTGAGCTAAATTCGGGGGAGGCGGGAATTGGCTTAATGTCATACTCAAGTTTGTTTCACTCATAAGGTGACAGTCAGTTTGGTTGGTGGATGAAGCCGGAGTACCCGGAGAGAACCACCGCCCTTGGGCAAGTAACTGACAAACTTCCACACATGGACCGGTTGGGAGCTAAATTCGGTAATCCTCGACTATCCTGATGATAATTGCTAAGTTATTATTCCGCTTTCCATTTCGATATCTTCCGAAGTTTTATTAGTATTAACTTGAACATGAAATCCACCGTGAAGGAATCACGGTTTGCAAGGAACTTTACAACTTTGAAGTGCTCGTTATTGAAAATGTGTTCTGCATAAGCGGACTTTCTATGTTTTATCGCTTAGTTACTGCTGTCAACTTTCATATAAAGTAAGATATGATCTGAAACATTGCAGATTTGTCTGAAAATGTCCGTGACGGAATCACAGTAAAAGTCGTTCGTATTAATTAGTGTTGCTGATCTAAATCTGTTGCTACTGTGTTTCAATCCGATTATTGGTTTCAACAGCCTGCTAATATATGGCCTACGAACATATTTGGTGTGAATTTACTGCGAAAAAAGACTCTTTTACGTGGAATTCATGTAAAATGGATTACATTTAACCCTATCTGGCCCCGGTAGAGGTCATTAAGTCCAATATTTCTTGCTTTAAAGGACACGAAATTAATTTATTAGCACAGAAGGAATTTTTCTTTATTATATTGTTTAGGCTTTGGGAGAAAATAGCGATATATAAAATATTCGGAAAATCGTTCCAAATGGCTTCTGACAAGAGGGCCATTTTGGATTATTTACATTTTCTTGTAGAGCATGACCCAAATATATAACACGGAAAGCCTTCTACCCTAAGGGGCAATGGAAATAAATAGGGCAGCCGAAGTGGCACCCCCTAACCCCCCACCGCTCCAGGCCTGGACTGACCCCACAATTCGCCCAGGCCAGAAAGGCTTAAGGATTTAAGGCTCAAATTTCGGATGAGAAACACAGAAATATAGAGGGTAAAGTTTGAGAGGAGAGAGTGGAAAAGAATCCCTGAAAACCGCGATCATTAATTAACCGGTCAGCATGATTAGCTGTTCCGGAATTCGAGCTCTTAGCATCCTCGCTGGCACATGAATCCCAAATGATTCCCTTCAATTTATTATATTGATATAAAATTTATTGTCGCCATATAACCTTGAATCTTACATTTGCATTAACCCTACCTGATCTGGAGGTGGGGGGGGGGGGGGTGGGGTGGGGCCCGCCCTCTGCCAAACTTTCTGCGCTATCTCCGGAACGACAAAAAATGAAGTTCCGAGACTTTATAGTTTATCATATTGGGGCTATTTTGAGTCCATATGCATAACCCCGCGAGCAGAGGATCATGGATAAATTCAAAATGGCGGTCACGTGGTGTATCAGAAAAGTGATATTTTTTGCCATATTTTTTCAAACTTTCTGCTTTTCCGCGATGAAAAGTGAGCAAAAACTATTTTATTTTATTTCACACTAATATTTACTAATTTATCATGCAGTTTTGTGGAGAAATTGCATAAATAAAAAACTCGAAAAATCGACCAAAAATGTCGTTTTTGAAAATGATGTGACGTCATCAAAGCAGCCATGTTGGATTTTTTTCACATTTTCTGGTAGAACTTGACCCAAGGGTATAGTGTAGTATGTTTCAGCTCCCTAGCTCAAGGGTTGATATAGGGTTAATCATTAAAGTTAAAACTTCTATCCCGCTGGAAAGAGATAGGAAAGAGATCAGAAGAACGAATCGCTGAGAGCCACGCGTCAATGTACCTGACTTGGCCATCGGGACAGATCTATTGCCATAGCATTAACTTCAATTGGGGGTATTGCCCGTCTCTCGCTACATGCGGATTGTATGTTGACTGTGTGATTTAGTTGACATCTGGAAAGGTCTACATCTACGGTAAAACAAACTCGCTTATCTACATGTACCAATGTCTAGACAGTGTCCACAGAGACGTAGGTCAAATATTCCGCAACCGATGTCGTTAGATAGCAATTTTGCTTTGAAAAGTCAAGATAATCGATAAACAAATTTAAAGTTTTCCAGTAGACTGTATGAATCTTAAGACATCGTTGTGGCTGGCATTATGATTTTGATATTTCAGAATTCTTATTGACGTTAAGGCAATGGTTATACGTTGTATCGCATAATATCCAATAAAACATACAGGTGCCACGTCAGCGATAATGGATGTGAGGTATAGTATCGATTTCTAACGGAAGCTTGGACGTTATATAATTGGATTGACATTTTTGAATGCAAATTGCACAGGCAATATGAAAAGACAATGTGATGTAATGATACTATTTACAATGGTCCATGGCTGATAATGTTAACACAGTTTCCGTTATTTCAATAACAATGGGTTTATACCAGTATAATGTTTATCCAATATTTGCCATTACCATTGTAGTTGTAATCTACATTAATGTGGCATTCCCGGCGTATTCTCGAACGCCCACATCAGCAGTTGCTTATTGTCCATACATGATTTGTTCACAGAGCATTAATTTTCCCGCATGCACAATTAAGTTCTTTAATACGTAATATTGATTCGACCATACCTTCGAGTTGCAAGAATTGAAGGTAATTATATTTAATAGACCATTATTTATATATGTGCTGCAAGAACACATTGTTAAGCATGTTTGGCGGTAATCTCAGTTGACCCTGTTTTCGTTATCGATATAGAACACTGGAACATATGTACAATATACTGACATCAGACACCATAAATCCAATACAAGAGTTAGCTCCATACCAGGCCTGGGGGCCATTTTGTCCCCCCCCCCCCCCACACACCAAACTGTCTGCGTTATCTCCGGAACGACAAAAAATTGAGAGCTAACACTCTGTGACTTTAAAGTTTATCATATTGGGGCAATTTTGATCCTATTTGCATAATCTCTCGAGTAGAGGATCATAGGGTAATTCAAGATGGCGACCACGTACACGTTGGGTACCGAAAAAAATGTTTTCTTATATTTCTTCAAAATTTCTGCTTTTCCGCAATGAAAAGTGGACAAAAACTATTTTATTTCACATCACATTAATATTTACTAATTTATCACGCAGTTTTTGAGGAGAAATTTCATAAATAAAAAATTAAAAAAATCGACCAAAAATGCCGTTTTTGAAAATGACGGTACTGTGACGTCACCAAAGCGGTTATCTTATGGCCCCTCTCCAGACCTGGACAGGTTCCGAAAAGCTCAGGCCAGATAAGATTAACCCTTTCAAGCCTGGAAACGGGAATTATGGCGCCTCTAGCAAACTTCCTACCTTATCGCTGCAATGACGAAAAATGAGAGCTGACAATCTGTGACTTAATAGCCTGTCAAACTGTTGTCATTTCAAGCCTATTTGCATATATATATGTCCTGGAAGAGGACAATGACGTCATTTTGAATTCTTACGTTTTCTGGTATCGCTTGACCCCAGCATATATTGTGGGAAGTTTGCAAAACTTAAGCAATGGAGTAAATTAATGATTTTGGGGAAGGGGTGAAATTGCCCTCCCTGATGCCAGGTTACTCCTCAAAAATCTCAGACCTGGTAGTATTAACTGAAAGTAAGGTTTACATGTGGGGACCCACTGCGATCAGATAAGACAACGGTCAGAATCCCCGGGAAGGTGGCATCTTATTATTCAAAAACCAGGTTTGCAAGCAGTTTCCCATATTCCTACCCGCAGCTATAATCGGCAATACTGCGCAATGTATCATCTATAACTCCTCATGGCTTTACGATTAAAATCAACCATGATATTGCACACAATTTCCTCAAAGATATTCGATTGCATTTTTCAACACTGAACCATAGATTCCGGCGCGGTAGTTCTAAATGTCAATAAACAGTTTCATTGGAGTTAAACCTGATGAATTTAGTCGTCACATAACTTATTGCAGAAACTTGTAAAACAGCGCTATATCATTAAGCGCCTCCATTCGAAGTTTCTAAGATTTGGCGATACATGGCGCATGCTGATAGCAAAATACGTGCGAAGTGTGCAAGATCTATGACGGTACGTTTCGTAACTTGTGTTACTGTGCTTAATCTGGGGCTAGCGGCCGTATGAACCTATGCATTTGAAGATCCTCGTAGAGTTCATATCAACAGTCACAATCAAAAGGTGATGGAGATATATCGTATTCTAGATAACGACTTGGCAGCGTATATCATATGGATTGAGAATACTGATCAGCGATACAGATTTAATATTTTTGGAATGGTCTTGCTTGCATCATTGAAAACTGTTGACCGCTTATTTCTTGCAGGAAGTTGGCCTAGTTTTGTCTATACTATGATTTATTCTGTTAAGTTGGAGCTAATGTTATTGCATGAATTAGGACTTCGGATTATGTACGCGGAAGTTTTTTAATGGACGACGGCTGAATATTGACTGACCGACTAGACGCTTGTATTTTAGCTATTTTATCACGTAAATAATACATGTGGCACTCAATAATGTTCTTAATATAGGGAAGGCTTCGGGATATTTTGGTAAAATTGCTTTGGTTAAAAACCGTTATACAAATAATGCTGCTGTCAAACCGTCGAATGTTCCTAAGGCATATATGACAGAAATATGCTTCAACATTTATTTTTACTTTTGATGTGCAGTTCTCATAATACAGATTATGATTACGACATGCCCACAAATCAAGTAGGGCACATCGTGCGTCTTTACAAGTAATACACCCGAAGATCGAGTGGTCTTCTATCTCCAATTGATGGTCACGATCAGGGCTAACAATCTTTGAGTTGATAACGCTAGCATGAAATTGCCGATGTCTTTAGTACTCAGCGTGTTTTCGTATTTTGTTAATTCCTTATATATTGAATTGAGTTAGAAGATATGCAATTAAAATGGCCTTATGATAACCAAGAAAAATCGACCAAGGAGGGCCTTACCAATAGCATCGTCTTCTAATTTGAAAAATCTATCTAAGACAATTACGCGATTAGAATCCGTTGATAGCGAGGTTTTCGACATACCCATCGCTCAAACAAAATTCTATAGCTTATGGGAAAGTGATAGCGATTATGATAGCTATTAATGTGGGTGAGGTTAATCGACCAGGAGCAGTAATCAACTGCGGCTGTTCCTAACGATTATAACAAAGAAGAATCGGTCTGTTCACGGACCAGTGACCTCAGTTGATCAGCTACATAAACAAGAAACAGCAATGGTAAAAATACTGATAATGAAGAAACATCATTGCATCACAAGATATCTTCCAAGTTTAAAACATTTGATTGGTCAACTCAAGTTTTCAAATAGAAATCCGGTAAATTCATTGGCTTGAAAAGAAAATTGGAAGAACATCCAATCAAGCGCAGTTACTATAAATTTTCATTGTCATCTCTTAGCTGAAAACATAATCAGAGGTTCTTGTACATGAATTACTAAGCATTCATCACAATTACCAATAAGTATACACAACATTTTATCATAGTCCTGACTTGCTTGTCTCTCGTGATAATTTGTGAGACATTCGAAATCATTCATGTGAACTCATGATGGTTATATATCTTTGTTCCTGAACCTATATCTAGACCGCGTTTATACAGACACGAGGTAAATCATTCAAATAACGATGCCACTGGATGATAATTTTGCTTGTACGTTGCTCTGTACTGTTGTAAGGTCCACAATGCCAGTATATTTGTTGAATTCATTGATCTGTGAAGATACCGTTCAGTTCGATATTTCCTGACCCATAGTCACAACAAGGTAAAACGTTAACGTTATAACATTAGACCAAGTCAAACATAAAGGTGTCAATCGATGATGGCTTTGTTGTTTCATGAGATCTTGCATTTGAAGCTGATGCTCGATTCGCAAAAATTGTTGGTGTTCTAACTTCGTTCTGGTGAAGCACAGCGGAGATTTGATTGAAGTTCAAGATTTATTTCATGCAAATTCCACGGGAACTATTCGTGTTTGTAATACAGAACACGGTGTTGTTCCTCAGGATAGAATTTGCAGTTAGCGAGATAGATTTTCCATTGCCTACCTGTTATAGCTGTATCAATCATAAGTCAAGCTTTTTCTCATATTCCTCTAACAAAATTCCTGGAGCCAGCATTCACCGTGCAAGTACAAGATTTTTCAATCACTATATAATGGTTTTAATTTACGGGGATATGCCATTTGACCCCAATTCCTGAAGGCTCGCTTAGTGAGTTGCGTAGTGCCACTACAATTATTTTCTCAAACCTTCCAGTAGAACAAACACCCACCTTTAGAAAATGAGTATACAAATAACATTGTTCTCGCAGACAAGTGTTGTTTTCGCTTGTGGCATCTCGTTCTACCGTCCATGTGTAGTCCTCAACTTACATTATATTCATATGAGCACATGCGGTATGAGTGCATCTCCTCTCGTCTTCTCTTCAAGAAATTATAGTGTGTTTTATTAAATCTCAAGTTAAGCATGTTTTCACAGACAACGAAAAGGTATTTGTATTATTGACGCGGTAATTGGTTTTCAAAAGGGCGGTGACATGCACGACATGGCCTGATACTGAATGTCGATTCTGAAGTGTACTGTCTACAAATCAACCGGAGTAAAGCCTGTTTCATTTTGGTTATACATAAGAAGTCTCGTTGTTTGTTCGAGAGTGAATACCTTTTTCCGTGTACGAAATGCAAAATTACCTCACAATGGAGTACTGAAATTCCCCAGAGTTTTCCAAGAACATATGAAGAGGTTCTGAAACCGAGAACGAGACAAGAGACGCTGTACGATAAACTAAATGTAGAACGATGTACGAAAATTTCTTTCACCCCACTTCATCATCCACCCAAATTTATCCCCACTCACGAACGTTTTGATGCACCGTGTTCCCGTAGAAAGTCGCATGCACGGCCAAGATTCGCAAATCTACAGATCATGAATACATATAGCTGACAGAATGATCCATAGATCCGGAGATATAACTCATCCCAGGGATCACTTTTGGTTCTTGCGATATGTTTTTAGAAATATGCAGCAGCACATTTGTTTGTGGAGTCACGACTTCTTGTCAATATGGCGGCATCGTTTTTCATTACCCTTTTAATGTTGCGTTTAATTGCCTGTTCTGCAGCTGGGAGGAAATTCAATTCTGGGCTAAGGCCACGGGTAAGCAGCAATAAATCGGTTAACAACCGCAGTCAGTAATCCATTGCGCTAACGTCGAAACCGGCCTAATAGGTTGAACGAGTTTTACTGAGTAGATGACAGTATTCAATCAGTTTACAGCCGTGTTCAAATTAATTTACCACATATCAACCATTTGCCACTGTAGGATTATTATCTCTTGTCATGGAGTGGTACATCCGGCTATGTAAGGATCAACAACCAAAAAAGAGATCATCTTCAATAATCTAGTGTATAATTGATTGTCCTACTTCACACAATCGAATTTTCTCGTAATTTCCTTGTCGGACTGCATCTCAATATAATAATCAGCAAGGCCGATTTCTTTTTCAGTAGCATATAATTTCTTAACTCGGAATTCACGTAATTGGAAATTTCCAGGAATGTATACATGCATACAAATAAACAAGGTCACATGTAGTTGCTAATTCATTAGAACTAATTACAGTAATATCCCTTTTTGATGTACATCCTGAATGTTTTACATAACTCTGAATTCCCGTTCTCACATTGTAAGAAATTGCATGTTGTTGTGGTGATTTCTGAGACATTCGAAATGATAAATGGGCACCTATGGTGGATAATCGGCCTAGCTCTCGGACCGATGTCTAGACAACACTCGTTAAAACACTGGTTGTTTGCCTGCTGTTTGAAAATTCCAGATGTGATGATAGACTACTCGAATCTACCAGTACAATGAGACACCCAAGTAGCTGATGTGAAAGTGTATATTTCGGAATCAACGATCGCACGGAAACAAAATAACATGGTACAGTGTTAGACCAAACAGAGTACAGGAACATGCTGAAGCTGTTAGCGTGGAAATATAGATCATCAGTTGTTGGCATTTCCGATAATTAGGTCAGTATATTAAATGGTAGACACACATATTCAATTGCTGAAAACATACTAACTCTTCAATATTTAACCAAACGAATTATTTTGGATATTAACAACTTCTTCGTTTATTATCGAGTAACGTTCCGCTAAAAGTTACTGCAACGTTTTCAAAGCAATTGGTTTGAATTCAGTTTTGGTTTGGTAACTCTGAAAGTAACTATAGCGTAACGTCACGAGCTCATAAACATAGAAGATTTATATACAATAATTCGCTTGGTAACTAGATTACGTCTTCTAAAATTCCCCCAAAGAATCTGAAATATTTCTTATGTTGTTATGGTTTCACACAAAAGTGGTCCTGTTAATGGCGTAACAATTCTAACCAAATGTCAAGTATCACAGTTGAGAATACAATTTTAGAGACGAGAGAGGGTGGCCATCATGTCACATTAGACAATCAGTCTGAAATCCTGGTGCATTTCGACAATTGCGAAAGTATATTCTCAGGTAAGCGATAGTACGCAATGGCGGAGGAGAGGTATAACAAAATCTGGAAAAAGTGAAACCATTTACCAGTGTCTGTACGAGCATGTAGCTAGCTGGAATTTCCCTTTAGCTCAGTTGGTAGCGCACCGGTTTCGTAAGCGACGGATCGGTGTTTTATCTCCCCACCGGGGAACTCGGTCACTACAACAACCACATGACATCTTCTGATAAAGCTATCTGCATTAGAACTAAGATTTGCGGTCTTTTGCTTCCGAGACATTTACATTTCCGGAAAATCGTTCAGTCGATACCAGATATAGATGTAGCTTTAAATATTATTACAACATGTTAAACAAAAATTTCTAGAAGAGTTAAGACCAATGGAGATCAACTACTGCTTTACATGAAGAATAACCATATTTTTGCGAGATAGTCCCTAGTTAAAAACTAATATTTTGCCTTTTTTGCTTTTATTTCCTAAAAAAATTGCATGCTTCTGTCATCAGTAGAAATGTTTTTTTCTCTTTTCTGTCTTTTTTTTTATAACAGTAAAAGTGAGAGTCATGACGACGTTAGGAAGCAGAAAGTGTTAAGGGAACTCCCAGCAAGCATGAAACTTCCCATTTGTTCGAAGGGTGTTCTTGGAACTCATATTCCTACACTTGCTTTTAAGCACTGACGAGCCTCTTGAACAAGTAAATCAATCTAAGTTTTCTCTATATACAAACACGTTACAGCCGTTTTCCATGGTTTCGGTAATGACAGTTATAATAGTAGTGAAACACGATGGAAAAGAATCGTTAATGTAAATTAACGTTAACCTGGCAGGTGCCAATGGATAATATCTTCCCGACTGACAAAATGAATCAGAGCTCAGGCAAACATAATATGCGTCCCTGTCCAAACCCAAAATTAATCATTCGCTTGGAATAATATACATGTATATATTATATATGTAGGGAATTGTCAAAAGAAACAACAAAAAACAAAACAAAAACAACTGCATAATCCCACAATTATAGAAGGCATGATTTACAGTTCATTATTCTCACAGATTAGTCTTAAATAAACTACGATGAAAGTAATTCCAAAATGGAAATGAAAGAAATGGATATAATATTCTATATTTTAGCTATGATTACGCCATCGTCAGGAACACATCTCAATCGTCTATATTCCTATCGTCTAATAATACACTCCCCAGTTAGGCCTTAATAACGATGACATTTTGGAATATTGTGGAATGGTGATGAAATGCGTAACACAAATAATGCTATGAAATTGGTCGATAAATCTGACAGCTGTTCAGTCATACGAGTTGTTTATGCAATATGAGTGGAATTTACTCGAGGTATCTAAATCTACCTCACACATGATCCATGTGCACATCTCAGAATACATCCATGGGTTAGGTATACTGGATGTGGACATGGGTATGCTTGGATTGAACGAAATCCTCTGATATTTGTAGGACACTTTTCTAATTTTTAGTTTTCGATTTATTCTACGTGCGTGAAATTGTATCTTAGTAGTAACGTTCGAAAACAGCCTTCTGGATCCCAATCGTCTATATTCCTAACGATACCATATTCACAACCGAAATACACAACATTATATCACAATGGCTTCCATTTTCAGAGTTACTTTCATCCTAGTTGATGGCATACAGTCATCTGTGAATTTAACACTGCTGTTATCAGGCTATTCGATGATTAAATAGATTCCATCCAAATGTCAGCAATTAAATTCGAACAGGTGAAATACTAGTAGTTCTGTATACGTATTATCAACTTAAGTATTATCATCTGAAGAGCATTTATGGCACAGGTTTCTGCTTTAGTAAATTGCAATGTACGGATATAAAGTTACTCTGACCAAATATGTTTTCTTTAGACTTCTCAGATATAATTCAACTGTGAGAATTTAATTGAACCTACTTTGAAAATGTCGGAGAACGTTTTACCACGCTGATGATTTTATCTCCCAAAAATCTAAATTTCACAATCTATGCTTAGAATTTCAAATCGGGAATCGGCAAGAACATCTGGTCTTTGCATACTGGTAAAGTGAAGGCATCTCTTCTCTGAGAATACTGGTCAGTGGCGACAGGAACCTCTTGTCTGTGAATACTGGTCAGTGGCGGCGAGAACTGCTTGTCTGAGAAGACTGGTCATTGACGGCTAGTACCGCTTGCCCTGGAATACTGGTCAGTGAGGGAAGGAACCTCTTATCTGGGAATACTAGTCAGTGGCATCAGGATCCTATTATCTGGGAATACTGGAAAGTGGCGACAGGAAACTCTTGCCTGTGAAAACTGGTCAGTGGAAGGAAGAACCGCTTGTCTTGGAATACTGACGACTGGTGCCGCTTGCCCGGGAATACTGATCATATGCGACAGGAATCTCTTATCTTGGTATGCTGGTCAGGTGCAGCAGGATCTCCTTATCTGGGACTACTGGTCAGTACAGGAACCTTTTATTTGGGAAAACTGGCAGTGGCGACAAGATCCTCTTATCTGCAAATACTGGTCAGTGGCAGCAGGAACCTCTTATCCGAGAAAACTGGTCGGTGGGAGTAGGATCCTCGTGTCTGGGAGTACTGATCATTATTGGCGGTTGAATGTTTAACGGCGAATGTCTGAATTGACTCAAGAATTGCTGGCCAACAAAATTTGATAACTAATAAATTATTTAATATATGTGATGTTTGCCGTTTCATGTGAAACACTAATTTCTTTCCTAGCATAAAACTTGCATACAATTAGTCGAGTGATGTTTGACAATCAAGGCTTGTCACTTGTTTCTCCTGCTATAGGAGATTGTGGTGGTCCTTATTCTTGGTGGCAGATAAATCGTATCCCTGTCCAGTCAGAAATTTGACGATTATCAGAATGGACGTGATTTTGATTTGAATGATTTCCATTGTTCTGTAATATATTGACCATTAATGAGTTAATTCATGCTGTGTATTCATTAATAATTTAATTTACCCGTAATAAGTTCCGAATCTGGCTGAATGAATTTGCTTGCATAATACTGGATCACATATTCAGTTTGCCCAAGCAAATGATCGATTAGCGAGCCTTACCAAGTTCATATAACGAGCTTCTGCTTCTGAGCTGAATATTTCTTTCAGGAAAATAATACTCTCCAGTTAGGCCTTAATAACGATGAAATTTTGGAATATTGTGGAATGGTGATGAAATGCGTAACACAAATAATGCTATGAAATTGGTCGATAAATCTGACAGCTGTTCAGTCATACGAGTTGTTTATGCAATATGGGTGGAATTTACTCGAGGTATCAAAATCTACCTCACACATGATCCATGTGCACATCTCAGAATACATCCATGGGTTAGATATACTGGATGTGGACATGGGTATGCTTGGATTGAACGAAATCCTCTGATATTTGTAGGACACTTTTCTAATTTTTAGTTTTCGGTTTATTCTAGGTGCGTGAAATTGTATCCTAGTAGTAACGTTCGAAAACAGACTTCTGGATTTGGATTTGGAAACACAGCATTACATATGTAAAACCCCTCGCGTAGACTACTGAAAGGTTAACAACATCTAGACCATTTAATCCAGCAATCGCTATATAAAGTTGGGCTTGAAACCGGCTAGCTGGTCAAAAATATATTCAATAGTTTTTACTAGCGATATTGTGTGCATACGTAATTTACCAAAACAAGAGCACATAGAGTATATGTTCTTTACAGGTACATTCCACGTTGTATTTGAGAGAAAATCAACCACTGACGGTTACGGCTGTGTGAATTCACGATAGTAGCCTGAACCTCGATGAGTACCACCGGTGAATCCGTTTAATAATCTGAACGACTTGTGTCGAGAACATTGTGAATTGACATTTATACAAAATCCAATCAATCGCCTGGGTTTCATTGCATCAGTTTCGCGGATAAGACTCTTGTAGAAAATAGTTCTCTTAACAAAATAGTGACTCAAGTAAAGTCGTCCTCGATAATACTGGTGTTAATTGCTTTGGTAAACGAATCTCATTGGTATAAACCAGAACTTGATCGCACCCACTTCGAATTCCGAAGGTTTTCCCCTAATTGACTAATATCGATTGAGAGCCTTGTATCATATAGCCCTGTTTTGCCCGTCTCTCTCGATATCTAGATTATAAGCTGGTAGTTTGATCTAGGAGACATCTGAATATGATCGATGCACTCCCATGGTAATACAACCTTGCACCACGGTCTCGACAATGTCTGGATAAATTATGAGTGTGCCGCTAAACGATGACACTGACTGAGAATTGTAGTTTGTTGTTCTGCGGAGTTACGCTCTATCGATAGACTATGCCAATCAAGTCGTCGAATCAGAATGATATTTGGTTTTGATATTTCAGAATCCAAAGTCGCATTAAGGTAAAACTTATTCTGTGGAGTTCTGGGGCAGTGTGACTACTTCATATTTTCCACATGTACATTTGTATTTATTTATTCAAATGATCAACGGACATGAAGTCCAATTACAGATCACGAGTAACACTATATACAGGGTGACATAAAACAAATAAATGTTAACATGTAAATTACTATATATAAAACAGTATTAAAGTAGACACGATAAAGGGTCTATGAAATTGGACAAAACATGTGAGATTATATACGTATGTACAAATATGATAAATTTAGTAGACTAAAATCGCATACTAAGACTGATGCCAACAATCTAAGCTGTCTTGAAACAGTTTGCCTAAAACAATGTTTTGAAACAAATAAGTCCACATTTTTGGCGTTAAAAAAGTTATTGTAGTCATTTAAAACTCTCGGAATAAATGAAAACTTCCGAACATTTAACCTTGAGAAAGGAACTAAAAAGGGTTGTACAGTTCTAAGACGCCTAGATGGCATGTACAACGGTAATTGACTTAATAAATAAAAGCTTTGCAACCTACCAGTTGCAATATCTTGTAAAAAGGAGAAGTCTAAGAATAAACGTCGGTTCTTAAGAGAATGTAAATTAAAAAGATTGCATTTTGCAGGATAAGAATATTGAGAATAATCAATATTACTTTTAAAACATACATAGTTTAAAAAAGTCTTCTGTACTCGTTCAATCTTGTCTGTATAATATTTCGTGTGAGGCGACCATACAGGAGTGCAATATTCGAGCTGACTACGGACTAAAGAGTTGTACAAAGATAAAACAGATTTTTGTGATTTAAAAGATTTACATGAGCGCTTGATAAAACCAACCATTTTAAAAGCGCGGCTGAGATACCAAGGCTACGTCTTAGAATCTTCCGTTTTCTAGTCTGAAATGTGAGGTGCCCCAACGAGGCTTTCTTATGATGTCATACGCTTTCGTTTTAGTCTACAGACGTCGTTAATTCCCCCTCCCCCTCTCTTACATATCGCACCAAATTACATATCGCATTTGATCAAGTTCACGTACACAATCACGATGGGATCTCAGAATCTGGGAACTGCATACTGGGGCAGTTTTCTTGGAAAACTTGCAGATGCTTTGGTTGGTTTGAACATTTTCTCATGGAAAATGAACATGAAATGTCAAAAGACAAGAACGGTGGAATAATTTTGTTTTTGGTCCATGGCGAATAATTTAACTAGCAATGATTTCACTAACAATAAGTACTCAAGATTTGCTATGTCTACACAATGTATTGAAGTTCCCATACTTTTGGTTTACATTAATACGTCACACCCGTCCGTTTCTCGAAAGCCATGATAGTTATAATTACGCAACGAGGCACAAAACTACGCATTCATTATCAAGGGGTAAATGTTTGACGATGTTCATTATTTTACACGCGTTCGGTGATCGTACTGTTTTGCAAGTAAAATTTGTAAATGATGTAATAACCTAATATCGATTCATGTGCTACACGAGGGAACTGTCAAGTAGTTTGATATTAACATTCATGGCGTCACGTATATAGCGACTACCAAAGCAAGGTGGTAGTTTACAAAATCATGTTGGCCTGTCAAAAGGGTACAATTAGTACCCACTGAAATACTTACATGCGGTTGGCTTACATTGTTGTCAAATTTCGCATAGACATTATTGATGAGATTCAAGCAACTCAATTAACCGATTGATATATGTCATGACTATCCATACAATAGAACCATGAGAACCGACGCAAACTCTATGGCTTAGCATTTTGTTACATAGCTGATCATTTTTCGTGATCACCGAGATTATCACTGAACCAAGTTGTCCAGAGAGCATGCAGAGAATCCTATGTGTTCTTTCGCCTCAATTTCTTCCGTAAAACATTTTGAAAATTCTTTAGTTTCCGCAATATACATTCAACGCCCGAACATTTTGAAATAGTAGAACAAGATTTTCCCAAATCGATTTCCTTGCTGTGGGACTCCTGGCAACTGGTCGCTTAGCTTATCGAACCTTGTGTTGTATGATTTATCGAACCTTGTGCTGTATGCTTTTTTGTTTGGCTAATGTGCATAAAAGCTTATATGATGTTATCCATCTTCTCTGCTCCGTGGTTATGTATACTGTATCCGTATTCATCTGTGATGTAATGCGTTTATGGATACCAGTAACAGCCTGGAGAATTAAGCTTAATCGATTTTTATCATGATCTAATGTTTGATCACTGCTTCCGATTGTGTCATTTATCATTACACTTGATCAATGGTAGGTCTCGCACTTAGTAATCCAACTGTCTTTAAAGATATAGAGTAACTTGGTGTACATGAGCAGGGTGAATCAGACGAAAACACAATTAATGGTCATTTCGACTGAACGGCGGTAGTAGCAATCTTTGATTCTTGAAAACGATAAACGGATTGACATATACACTGGTACATATATATTTATAATTATACTGGATTCATGCGTGTGCGCCCCGCACTGTTCCATATCATTCACTGTATGAGTATGATGTAGAGTTTAACCCTACCAGGCCTGGTGGGGACCATTCGGCCCCCGCCAACCAAACTTTCTGCTCTATCTCCGAAACGACCAAAATTTGAGCTATTTGCATAACATCCCGAGCATGGGTCATGGGTCAATTCAAAATTGCGGCCACCTGGAGTATCGTCAATTTTCTTCAAAATTTCTGCTTTTCCGCGAGAAAAAGTGACAAAAACTATCTATTTGCACGTCAGATTAATATTTACGAATTTATCATACAGTTTTTTAGGAGAAATTAGATAAATAAAAAACTCGAGAAATCTGACAGAAAAATCGACCAAAAAATGTCTTCTTTGAAAATGATGTCACTGTGGCGCCATCAAAGTGGCCATCTTGGATTTTTTTCTTTACATTTTCTGGTTGAGCCTGACCCACGAATATAGTGTGGTAAGTTTTAGTCCTCTAACTAAAGGTATAAGAAAAATAATTCGGCCCCTTCAGGCCGGGACATATCTCAAAAAGTCCAGGCCAGATAGGGTTAATTTAGTTGCGACGACAGCTTCCTTAGGTAATAATGCGTCTCTTAATCAGTGAATTCATGCCGCTTATATTATATGTATTGAAGTATTAAATATCTAAATGTCACCAGTGATACCAGCCGAAACTTGCTCAAAGAATTTAACAGATTATACTTGAATCACAGACTGCTGTTCATTTGAGGGTGGATTTGCGCATTTACACTTGCGTATGAGTTAATTTTCTCATCTCGGAGATACGAAACTAGAAGTAATTAGGCTTAGCTATTGAAATGTTTTTTGGAATATTTTGAGAAATTGTTTTTAATAAAATTCGTAAAAATAATTCTTCTAATGGTCTGCTGTAAAGTCGTGGAGAATTTCCAATCAAGTAAATGAAATGTTCTTGAGGCAAACCCCTCTGCCTTCCGGGTACATTTCCTACATTACATTGGTAAATAGAGACTAAAAACAGTCAGCAATATCTCTAAAATATTGGGGGCGGCTTGATTTCGACCTGCGCGGCTTTTCGCTGAAAATTTTACTACTAAACGGTAATTTTTTTTATAATATTCAGCATAACAGACGGATCGACTGTTGATATGACTTACAGAACTTCCATACGCTGAGAAAAAACCCCAACAACAATCGAACTATTTTGCGCTCGAGTGTGATGTGGTAGGGCGGCAGTATTCTGTCTCTATCCGCGTTTAGAGCACCACAGTTATCTACTCGAGGCGCGACATTATAATCTATATACATTCAGTACTTTCCGTAGTTGACTCATTCTCCCATTTGTATTAGTTTGTAACCTCCTCTTGGCGTATCTGACAGTAGGAGGTATACAATCTGATGCCATGAGAATGACTTGCCTTGGAGATCCAATAGAGGAATATTGTTGTTTGGCGTGGGTCAATTCTACGAAAACTTGTTTAAGTCTATCATCACGGTGAGTGTTTTAAGATATGAGGTGCAAGTCTACAAATCGACCAGTCTTCTGTATGTAGGACAAAATTCCCAACCGACAGTTATGGGTAAGCTGTGGAAATTAACCACAGCAGACAGTATCCCACTGAATACCACTGAGAAATCGGCTTAATATGTTTACGACCTTTGCCGAGTAGACGGCAGTGATCAATCTGTTTGCAATTGAGTTCTGTTCAGACTTTCAATTAGTCGGTCAAGGTCAGTCCTTTTCTCAAGGAAAACTATTGCCCCCGCTTGAACTAAAACTGGCTTACTTTACTGAGTATGAACCTGTCCGGTAAAATCGGTAATCTTCGACTATCCTGGTGATGATTTCTAAGTTTTATTCCACTTTCCACTTCGATAGCTTTCGCAATTTGATTTTTCTGAACCTGAACTGGGTTACACTTAACCATATCTGGGTTGTGTGGGGGATCATTATGGCCAGTTTTTCTTGCCTAAAAAGGCAAGCCAAACCTAATTATTCTTTGTCATTTTAATTAGCCTTTGATAAAAAAATATATAAATATGAATTATTCAGAAAATCGGTCCAAGAATAGGCGAAAAATGGCTTCCGACAAGATAACGCCACTGTGACGTCATCATGGCGACCATATCCGATTTGACATTTTTCTGTAGCGGTTGACTCAAATATATAGCATGGGAAGGTTCAACTTTCTACCAAAATGGTTAACGAAAATAAATAGGCCAGCCGAAGCGCCTCCCCGCCATCCCCGCCACAGGCTGGAACAGACCCCAGATCGCCCAGGCCTGGTAGGGTTAATGACTCACGGCTCAGGTATCTGTTGTCTGTTTGACACTCCATCAGGTTTTGCTTGATACAATTAAAACGGCTCAAGCTATACATTATTGCTACGTATACTTGGAAATATGATAATGCTGTTTTAAAAATTCGGATGGAAAATAGAGAAATTATTAGAATGAAAAAATATACAACCTGTTTAAAGTTTGAGAGGGGAGAACGAGAAAGAACCTCGAAGGCCGCGATCAGCAATTAACCAGGAGTACCGGTAATCGAGTCCTTAGCATCCTCGCTTGCACATGAATTCCAAAGGATTCCCCTCATTTACTATATTGATGTAAAATATATTGCCACAATTCCAAAGGATTTCCCTTATTTACTAGATTCATGTAAAATATATTGCCACAATATAACCTTGAATCCTCCAATTGCATTAACCCTATCTGGCCTGGGGGGGGGGGGGCGAAATCCCCCCCTACCAAACTTTCTGCGCTATCTCCGGAACGACAAAAAATGGAGAGTTGAAACTCCGTGACTTTATAGTTTATCATATTGGGGTCATTTTGAGCCTATTTGCATAACCCCCCGGGCAGAGGATCATGGAAAAATTCAAGATGGCGGCCACGTGGGGTCCGAGAAAAGTGATGTTTTTGTCATATTTCTTCAAAATTTCTGCTTTTCCGCGATGAAAAACGGGCAAAAACTATTTTATTTCACATCACATTAATATTTACTAATTTATCATGCAGTTTTTGCGGAGAAATTGCATAATTTTTTTTCGGAAAGTCAGAAGAAAAATGCCGTTTGTGAAAATGACGTCACCGTGACGTCATGAAAGCGGCCATCTTGGATTTTTTTTTACATTTTCTGGTAGAGCTTGACGCAAGGGTGTAGTGTGCTAAGTTTCAGCTCCCTAGCTCAAGAGGTATGAAAAATAATTAAGCGGGGGCCATTTGCCCCCCCCCCCCCCAGGCCACAACAGGTCCCAAGAAGCCCAGGCCAGATAGGGTTAAAATTAGTTACAACTGCTGTTCCGTTAGGAACGACAGGTGCAATGACGCGTGTTTCCCAGCTGTTCTTTACCCTGGTCTCTTTCCTAAGTATTCAGTATGGGGCGTATTTTTTTTACTATTGATAAATGATGTAAATATGGTAAATATGAGTCAATTAACCTACTATTCCAAGAAAGTACCATTATGCTTATATTTATGATAATTTTGGTAACTTCCGGTCGTAGATAGCACTTTTGCTTTGAAAATTGAAGATCTAATGATAGAAAACGTCAAGATCTTCCAATACACTATAGGAATCACAGGACATCCGTATGGCTTGCATTATGATTTTAATATTTCCGAGTCCGAAATCTTAATGACGTTAATGCAACGGTTATACGTGGTATCGTAGAATATCAAATAAACACTATGTGCCACTACAGCAATAATGGATGTGAGGTATGGGATTGATTCCTAACGGAAGCGTGGACGTTATATAATTGGGTTGACATTTTTGAATGCAAATGACACAGGAAATATGAAAGGACAATATGGTGTAATGATATTTATTACATGGGTCCATGGCTAATAATCTTAACTTAACACAGTTTCCGTTATTTCAATAACAATGGGTTTATACCAGTACAATGTTTATCCAATATTTGCCGTTACTATAGTGGTTGTAATCTACATTAATACGGCATTCCCGGCGTATTCCCGAACACCAACATTAGAAGTTGCTTATTGTCCGTGCATAATTTGCTCGCAGAGCATTAATTTTCGCGCATGCCCGATTAAGTTCTCTAATACATATATTGATTCGACCATACCTTCGGGTGGCAAGAGTGGATGGTAATTATATTTAATAGACCATTATTTTATATGTGCTGCAAGAACACATTGTTAAGCATGTTTGGCGGTAATCTCAGTTGACCCGTTTTCGTTATCGATACAGAACAGTGGAACAAATGTACAATATACAGACATCAGACACGATAAATCCAATACAAGAATTAGCCCCATACCAGGCCTGGGGGCTATTTTGTCCCCCCCCCCCCTCCCACACACACATACCAGACTGTCTGCGTTATCTCCGGAACGACAAAAAATTGAGAGCTATCACTCCGTGACTTTAAAGTTTATCATATTGGGGCAATTTTGATCCTATTTGCATAACCTCTCGAGTAGAGGATCATAGGGTATTTCAAGATGGCGACCACGTACACGTACAGGAAAAATGACGTTTTCGTCATTTTTCTTCAAAATTTCTGCTTTTCCGGAATGAAAACTGGGCAAAAACTATTTTATTTACTAATTTATCACGCAGTTTTTTAGGAGAAATTTCATAAATGAAAATTCAAAAAATCGCGCCGAAAAATCGACCAAAAATGTCGTTTTTGAAACTGACGGTACTGTGACACCGAAATGGCCCCTCCCCATGCCTGGACATGTCCCGGAAAGCTCAGGGCAGATAAGATTAACCCTTTCAAGCCTGGAAACGGGCATTACGGCGCATCTAGCAAACTTCCTACCTTATCTCTGCAATGATGAAAAATGAGAGCTGACAATCAGTGACTTTATAGCATGCCATACTGGTGTCATTTCAAGCCTATTTGCATATATATATGTTCTGGAAGAGGACATTGCCATCATTTTGAATTCCTAAGTTGTCTGGTATCGTTTGATCCCAGCATATATTGTGGGAAGTTTGCAAAACTTAAGAAATGGAGTAAATAAATGATTTTGGGGAAGGAGTGAAATTGCCCTCCCCGAGGCCAGGTTACTCCTCAAAAATTTCAGACCTGGTAGTATTAACTGAAAGTAAAGTTTACATATGGGGACCCACTGTGATCAGATCAGACAACGGTCAGAATCCCCGGGAAGGTGGCATCTTATTATTCAAAAACCAGGTTTGCAAGCAGTTTTCCATATTCCTGACCGCAGCTTAAATCGGCAATACTGCGCAATGTATCATCTATAACTCCTCATGGCTTTACGATTAAAATCAACCATGATATTGCACACAATTTCCTCAAATATATTCGATTGCATTTTTCAACACTGAACCATAGATTCCGGCGCGGTAGCTCTAAATGTCAATAAACAGTTTCATTCGAGTTAAACCTGACGCATTTAGTCGTCACAAAACTTATTGCAGAAACTTGTAAACAGCGCTATATCATTAAGCGCCTCCATTCGAAGTTTCTAAATTTGGCGACACATGGCGCATGCTGATAGCAAAATACGTGCGAAATGTGCAAGATCTATGACGATACGTTTCGTAACTTGTGTTACTCCGCTTAACCCGGGGCTAGGGGCCGTATGAACCTATGCATCTGAAGATCCTCGTAGTGTTCATATGAACAGTCACAATCAAAACGTGACTGAGATATATCGTATTCTAGATAACGACTTGGCAGCGTATTATCATATGGATTGAGAATACTGGTCAGCGATACGGATTTAATATTTTGGAATGGTCTTGGAAACTGTTGACCGCTTATGTCTTGCAGGAAATTGGCCTAGTTTTGTCTATACTACATGTATGATTTATTCTGTTAATTTGGAGCTAGTGTTATTGCATGAATTAGGTCTTTGGATTATGTACGCGGATGTTTTTTATTGGGTTACGACTGAATACTGACTGACCGACTACATGCTTGTATTTTAGCTATTTTATCACGTAAATAATACATGTGGCATCCAATAATGTTCTTAATATTGAGAAGGCTTCGGTATATTTTGGTAAAATTGTTTTTGTTAAACCGTAATGCAAATAATGCTGCTGTCAAACCGTCGAATGTTCCTAAGGCATATATGAAAGAAATATACTTCAAGCATTTATTTTTACTTTTGATGTGCAGTTCTCACAATACAGATTATCATTACGACATGAGCTCATATGAATATCAAGCAACTTTACGTTGATAATGCTAGCATGAAATTGCCGATTACAACGCATATAAGGGAAGTGGTCTTTAGTACTCACTGGTTGTTCGTATTTGTTCATTCCTTATATAATGAATTGAGTTAGAATATATGCAATTACAAGGGCCTTAAGGGCCAAGGAAAATTGACGCTAATCGAGGGTCTTACCAATAGCATCGTCTTCTGATTTGAAAAATCTACCGAATGGATGAAGACAATTACGCGATTATAATTCGTTGATAGCGAGGTTTCGAACTTACCCATCGCTCAAACAAAAGTTTATAGCTTATGTGAAAGTGATAGCGATTATGATAGCTATTAATGTTGGTTAGGTTAGTCAACCAGGAGCAGTAACCAACTGCGGCTGTTCTTAACGATTAGAGCAAAGAAGAATCTATCTGTTCACGGACCAGTGACATCAACTGATCAGCTACATCAACAAGAAACAGCAATGGTAAAAATACTGATAATGAAGAAACATCATTGCATCACAAGATATCTTCCAGGTTTAACACATTTGATTGGTCAACTCAAGTTTTCAAATAAAAATCCGGTAAATTCATTGGTTTGAGAAGAAAATTAGAAGAAAATCCAATCAATCGCATTCACTATAAATTTTCAGTGTCCTCTCTTAGCTGGGGGAATAATCACAGCTACACTCTTAGGAAAAAGGGTTCTATATAGAACCATAAAAGGTTCTTTGGCATATCTCGCCTGCAGAACCCTTTTTGGTGCTATATAGAACCCTTAGAACCCTTTTTATAACAAATGGTTCCACATAGAACCCTTTTAAACGGGTTCCATATAGAACCCTTTAACAGCAAAATGGTTCTATATAGAACCCTTTCAAAAGGGTTCTATATGAAACCCTTTGCTAAAAAGGTTCTACATAGAACCATTTTCAATTTTGGGTTTGAAGCCACATTTAGTATACTAGAATGTACATCTTGTAATCAGAGAATGGGTGGAATATTTCTGTCTTTGACTTTATCAAACTTCTCACGCAAGTAAGTGAAAGTCAAATGAATATAAACATCACAACAATCAATTCAGTTGGAAAACATTTATTGATATTTAAAACATGGAAATCTGTCAGGAACATATGTCTGATCATAGGAAATCTGTGGCCACTAAAATGCCCTTTGGCACAAGCTGTGCAGCCGTGAAAGTCAGTCACAAATTGAATTATACACTCTCTTCACAGTAACCGGGACTGGCTCATTTTGATTTAGTCTGAAGACGAACCTTTCAAGAAAAATTAGAGTTTTTTTCAGCTCTTTGGGGTACTCAATCCCAAACACATAATATAAGCTGAAAACAGCTGCCAAAGCAAAAGAAATGTCCACACTTGGGTCATCCTTCAGCACCTGCCTGCTGTCCATGTGCACCAGCACACGCTGAGCTTGCAGAGGATTTCCTTCTTCACCCCCCTCCCACACACACATACCAGACTGTCTGCGTTATCTCCGGAACGACAAAAAATTGAGAGCTATCACTCCGTGACTTTAAAGTTTATCATATTGGGGCAATTTTGATCCTATTTGCATAACCTCTCGAGTAGAGGATCATAGGGTATTTCAAGATGGCGACCACGTACACGTACAGGAAAAATGACGTTTTCGTCATTTTTCTTCAAAATTTCTGCTTTTCCGGAATGAAAACTGGGCAAAAACTATTTTATTTACTAATTTATCACGCAGTTTTTTAGGAGAAATTTCATAAATGAAAATTCAAAAAATCGCGCCGAAAAATCGACCAAAAATGTCGTTTTTGAAACTGACGGTACTGTGACACCGAAATGGCCCCTCCCCATGCCTGGACATGTCCCGGAAAGCTCAGGGCAGATAAGATTAACCCTTTCAAGCCTGGAAACGGGCATTACGGCGCATCTAGCAAACTTCCTACCTTATCTCTGCAATGATGAAAAATGAGAGCTGACAATCAGTGACTTTATAGCATGCCATACTGGTGTCATTTCAAGCCTATTTGCATATATATATGTTCTGGAAGAGGACATTGCCATCATTTTGAATTCCTAAGTTGTCTGGTATCGTTTGATCCCAGCATATATTGTGGGAAGTTTGCAAAACTTAAGAAATGGAGTAAATAAATGATTTTGGGGAAGGAGTGAAATTGCCCTCCCCGAGGCCAGGTTACTCCTCAAAAATTTCAGACCTGGTAGTATTAACTGAAAGTAAAGTTTACATATGGGGACCCACTGTGATCAGATCAGACAACGGTCAGAATCCCCGGGAAGGTGGCATCTTATTATTCAAAAACCAGGTTTGCAAGCAGTTTTCCATATTCCTGACCGCAGCTTAAATCGGCAATACTGCGCAATGTATCATCTATAACTCCTCATGGCTTTACGATTAAAATCAACCATGATATTGCACACAATTTCCTCAAATATATTCGATTGCATTTTTCAACACTGAACCATAGATTCCGGCGCGGTAGCTCTAAATGTCAATAAACAGTTTCATTCGAGTTAAACCTGACGCATTTAGTCGTCACAAAACTTATTGCAGAAACTTGTAAACAGCGCTATATCATTAAGCGCCTCCATTCGAAGTTTCTAAATTTGGCGACACATGGCGCATGCTGATAGCAAAATACGTGCGAAATGTGCAAGATCTATGACGGTACGTTTCGTAACTTGTGTTACTCCGCTTAACCCGGGGCTAGGGGCCGTATGAACCTATGCATCTGAAGATCCTCGTAGTGTTCATATGAACAGTCACAATCAAAACGTGACTGAGATATATCGTATTCTAGATAACGACTTGGCAGCGTATTATCATATGGATTGAGAATACTGGTCAGCGATACGGATTTAATATTTTGGAATGGTCTTGGAAACTGTTGACCGCTTATGTCTTGCAGGAAATTGGCCTAGTTTTGTCTATACTATGATTTATTCTGTTAATTTGGAGCTAGTGTTATTGCATGAATTAGGTCTTTGGATTATGTACGCGGATGTTTTTTATTGGGTTACGACTGAATACTGACTGACCGACTACATGCTTGTATTTTAGCTATTTTATCACGTAAATAATACATGTGGCATCCAATAATGTTCTTAATATTGAGAAGGCTTCGGTATATTTTGGTAAAATTGTTTTTGTTAAACCGTAATGCAAATAATGCTGCTGTCAAACCGTCGAATGTTCCTAAGGCATATATGAAAGAAATATACTTCAAGCATTTATTTTTACTTTTGATGTGCAGTTCTCACAATACAGATTATCATTACGACATGAGCTCATATGAATATCAAGCAACTTTACGTTGATAATGCTAGCATGAAATTGCCGATTACAACGCATATAAGGGAAGTGGTCTTTAGTACTCACTGGTTGTTCGTATTTGTTCATTCCTTATATAATGAATTGAGTTAGAATATATGCAATTACAAGGGCCTTAAGGGCCAAGGAAAATTGACGCTAATCGAGGGTCTTACAATAGCGCTTCTGTTCAAATCTTGCAATTCGCAGTTGGCCACTTCCCACAAACACGGAAAGTGATAGCGATGCAAATGAACAACCTTTTTCGCAAAGAAAGGGTGACATCAACTATAGACACAACCTGGTAAAAATACTGATAATGAAGAAACATCATTGCATCACAAGATATCTTCCAGGTTTAACACATTTGATTGGTCAACTCAAGTTTTCAAATAAAAATCCGGTAAATTCATTGGTTTGAGAAGAAAATTAGAAGAAAATCCAATCAATCGCATTCACTATAAATTTTCAGTGTCCTCTCTTAGCTGGGGGAATAATCACAGCTACTTGTACATGAAATACTAAGCATTCATCACAATTACCAATAAGTCTACACAATACTTTATCCTAGTCCTGATTTGCTTGTCTCTCTTGATAATTTGTGAGACATTCGAAATCATTCATGTGATATATCTGATGATGATATATCTTTGTTCCTGAACCCATATCTAAACCGCGTTTATACAGCCACGAGGTAAATCATTCAAATAGCGATGCCACTGGATGATAATTTTGTTTATACGTTGCTCTGTACTGTGGTAATGCCCACAACGCCAGCATATTTGTTGAATACATTGAGCTGTGAAGATACCGTTCAATTCGATATTCCCTGATCAATAGTCGCATCCAGGTGAACCGCAAACACTTAACATAAGACCAATTCAAACGCACAGGTGCCATGGACACGATAACGACTTTGTTGTTTAATGAGATCATACACTTGAATCCGATGTTCGATTCGCAAACATGTTGGTGTTCTAACTTCGTTCTGGTGAAGCACAGCGGAGATTTGATTGAAGTCCAAGATTTATTTCATGCAAATTCCACGGGAACTATTCGCGCTTGTAATACCGAACACGGTGTTATTCCTTAGGATAAAATTTGCAATTTGCGAGATAGATTTTCCATTGCCTACCTGTTATAGCTGTATCAATCATAATTCAAGCTTTTTCCCGTATTCCTCTAACAAAATTCATGGAGCTAGCATTCACCGTGCAAATACAATATATTTCAATTACTATATAATGGTTTTAATTTACGGTGCTAGGCAATTTGACCCCAATTCATGAAAGCTCACTTTGTGAGTTGCGTATTGCCAATACAATTTTTTTCTCAAATTCTCCAGTAGAACAAACACCCACCTGTAGAAAATGAGTATACAAATAACACTGTTCTCGCAGACAAGTGTGGTTTTTGCTTGTGGCATCTCGTTCTACCGTCCATGTGCTCATATGAATATAATGTATCTCTTCTCGTCTTCTCTTCACGAAATCATATTGGGTTTGATTAAATTTGAAGCTAAGCATGTTTTCCCAGACCACGAAAAGATATTTGTATTATTGACGCGGTAATTGGTCTCCACAAATCAACCGGAGTAAAACCTGTTTCGTTTTGGTTATACATAAGAAGCCTCGATGTTTGTTCGAGAGTGAATACCTTTTTCCGTGTACGAAATGCAAAATTACCTCACAACGGAGTACAGAAATTTTTCCAAGAGTTTTCCAAGAACATATGAAGAGGTTCTGAAACCGAGAACGAGACAAGAGACGCTGTACGATAAACTAAAATTTGACAAGGTAGAACGATGTACGGAATTTTTTTTCACCCCACCTCATCATCCTCCCAAATTTGTCCCCACTCAAGAACGTTTTGATGCACCGTGTTCCCGTAGAATATCGCATACACCGCCAAGATTCGCAAATCTACAGATGATGAATACATATAGCTAACAGAATGATCCATAGATATGGAGTTCGTCAATACCAAGGTTTGTTATATGCCAGTTGATCGAAATACAAATCTCTGGCGAGCCGATTGTGTGTGATGTGAACACAGCGTGGAGGCTTTTAAGCGAGATATTCAATATGTCCACATGAATACCTACAACAAAAGTGTGACTGGGATATAACTCATCCCAGGGACCATTTTTGGTTCTTGCGATATGTTTTTAGAAATATTCAGCAGCACATTTGTTTGTGGAGTCACGACTTCTTGTCAATATGGCGGCATCATTTTCCATTACCCTTTTAATGTTGCGTTTAATTGCCTGTTCTGCAGCTGGGAGGAAATTCAATTCTGGGCTATAGGGCCAAGGGTAAGCAGCTATAAATCGGTTAACAACCGCAGTCAGTAATTCATTGCGCTAACGTCGAAAATCGGCCTAATAGGTTGAACGACTTTTACTGAGTAGACGACCGTATTCAATCAGTTTACAGCCCTGTTCAAATTAATTTACCACATATCAACCATTTGCCACTGTAGGATTATTATCTCTTGTCATGGAGTGGTACATCCGGCTATGTAAGGATCAACATACAAAAAGATCATCTTCAATAATCTAGTGTATAATTGATTGCCCTACTTCACACAATCGAATTTTCTCGTAATTTCCTTGTCGGACTGCATCTCAATATAATAATCAGCAAGGCCGATTTCTTTTTCAATAACATTAAAGGATCAACAAACTGAGAACAACTGAAGGGAAGCTAGTGAAGACCAACAACAACATGACCTTTCTACTGAGATGCCGTAACAAAAACATCGTACCAAAAGGACTAAAACTCAGATCCCCGATCAACTCAACAGCAGCACGGAAAATAGTTCATCAAGCCAGCCAACGATTAGTGAAAGAACAGATTCAGCATTATAGAAGCAAGAAACACCACCCGCAAACAGACGTAGCCCACCTGCACACTTCCTTAAAGGAATCCATCCAGGCCTCAGATTACATAAAGACAAAATAAATTCATGGACAGTCACTAGACCGACTGAACAAGAACATCAAGGAACGACAGGTTAATAAGTTCAATAGACTCTCCACTCCCAGCACCATGAGACCTGAGACTAGAACCATCCCACGCGAACCGACAGTACAAGAACGCTATCGCGAGAAAGTAGTGATAAACTTATCCAAAAAGAAAGTCTCCGACAACCAGATCTTCCTGTTAGCGAAAGGACTAAAGTGTATACCCACAACCTCCAAAGCCATGTAACTAGAGTTTGTTACCCACATAGAAGCAGGACTTCAGCAGTTAGCCCCAGGAGGAAACCTGAACTATCTCCGTCACCAAATAAAAGTGAAAAAACACACATTTGCACGTTTTTACATCCTATTAACATGAACATTATGTATACTTTTGAATCGAGTTTTCTCGTGCTTTACCAGCTAATGTTGTACTTTGAAATATTTAAAGTTGGCAGTTTTACTGCTGAAATGAAAATTCTGTTACTTAGTGCAACACCTATAGGACAGAAATCCATCTTACTGCAACTCGTCCTTTCTTAACTCGGAAATCACGTAATTGGAAATTTCCAGGAATGTATACATGGATTCAAATGAACAAGGTCACATGTAGTTGTAAATTCATTCGAACTAATTACAACAATATCCCTTATTGATGTACATCCTGAATGTCTACCATATAACTCTGAATTCCCGTTCTCACATTGCAAGAAATTGTGTGTTGTTGTGGTTATTCGTGAGACATTCGAAATGATAAATGGGCACCTATGGTGGATAATCGGCCTAGCTCTCGGACCGATGTCTAGACAACACTCGTTAAAACACTGGTTGTTTGCCTGCTGTTTGAAAATTCCATATGTGACGATAGACTACGCGAATCTACGAGTACAACGAGACACCCAAGTAGCTGATGTGGAAGTGTATATTCCAAATCAACGATCGCACGGAAACAAAAAACATGGTACAGTGTTAGACCAAACAGACTACAGGAACATGCTGAAGCAGTTATCGTGGAAATATAGATCATCAGTTGTTGGCATTTCCGATAATTAGGTCAATATATTAAATGGTAGACACACATATTCAATTGCTGAAAACATACTAACTCTTTAATATTTAACTAAACGAAATCTTTTGAATAACAACTTCTTCGTTTATTATCGAGTAACGTTCCGCTGAAGTTGCTGCAACGTTTTCAAAGCAATTGGTTTGAAATCAGTTTTGGTTTTTTAACTCTGAAAGTAACTATAGCGTAACGTCACCAGATCATAAACATAGAAGATTTATATACAATAATTCGCTTGGTAACTACATTACGCCTTCTGAAATTCCCCCAAAGAAGCTGAAATATTTATTATGTTGTTATGGTTTCACACAAAAGTGGTCCTGTTAATGGCGTAACAATTCTAACCAAATGTCAAGTATCACAGTTGAGAATACAATTTTAGAGACGAGAGAGGGTGGCCATCATGTCACATTAGACAATCAGTCTGAAATCCTGGTGCATTTCGACAATTGCGAAAGTATATTCTCAGGCAATGGCGGAGGAGAGGTATAACAAAATCTGGAAAAAGTGAAACCATTTACCAGTGTCTGTACGAGCATGTAGCTAGCTGGAATTTCCCTTTAGCTCAGTTGGTAGCGCACCGGTTTCGTAAGCGACGGATCGGTGTTTTATCTCCCCACCGTTTTCAAAGCAATTGGTTTGAAATCAGTTTTGGTTTTTTAACTCTGAAAGTAACTATAGCGTAACGTCACCAGATCATAAACATAGAAGATTTATATACAATAATTCGCTTGGTAACTACATTACGCCTTCTGAAATTCTCCCAAAGAAGCTGAAATATTTATTATGTTGTTATGGTTTCACACAAAAGTGGTCCTGTTAATGGCGTAACAATTCTAACCAAATGTCAAGTATCACAGTTGAGAATACAATTTAGGGACGAGAGAGGGTGGCCATCATGTCACCTCAGACAATCAGTCTGAAATCCTGGTGCATTTCGACAATTGCGAAGTATATTCTCAGGCAATGGCGGAGGAGAGGTATAACAAAATCTGGAAAAAGTGAAACCATTTACCAGTGTCTGTACGAGCATGTAGCTAGCTGGAATTTCCCTTTAGCTCAGTTGGTAGCGCACCGGTTTCGTAAGCGACGGATCGGTGTTTTATCTCCCCACCGGGGAACTCGGTCACTACAACAACCACATGACATCTTCTGATAAAGCTATCTGCATTAGAACTAAGATTTGCGGTCTTTTGCTTCCGAGACATTTACATTTCCGGAAAATCGTTCAGTCGATACCAGATATAGATGTAGCTTTAAATATTATTACAATATGTTAAACAAATATTTCTAGAAGAGTTAAGACCAATGGAGATCAACTACTGCTTTACATGAAGAATAACCATATTTTTGCGAGATAGTCCCTAGTTAAAAGCTAATATTTTGCCTTTTTTGCTTTTATTTCCTAAAAAAATTGCATGCTTCTGTCATCATTAGAAATGTTTTTTTTCTTTTCTGTCTTTTTTTTATAACAGTAAAAGTGAGAGTCATGACGACGTTAGGAAGCAGAAAGTGTTTAGGGAACTCCCAGCAAGCATGAAACTTCCCATTTGTTCGAAGGGTGTTCTTGGAACTCATATTCCTACACTTGCTTTTAAGCACTGACGAGCCTCTTGAACAAGTAAATCAATCTAAGTTTTCTCTATATACAAACACGTCACAGCCGTTTTCCATGGTTTCGGTAATGACAGTAATAATAGTTGTGAAACCCGATGGAAAAGAGTCGTTAATGTAAATCAACGTTAACCTGGCAGGTGCCAATGGATAATATCTTCCCGACTGACAAAATGAATCAGAGCTCAGGCAAACATAATATGCGTCCCTGTCCAAGCTCAAAATTAATCATTCGCTTGGAATAATATATATGTATATATTATATATGTAGGGAATTGTCAAAAGAAACAACAAAAAACAAAACAAAAACAACTGCATAATCCCACAATTATAGAAGGCATGATTTACAGTTCATTATTCTCACAGATTAGTCTTAAATAAACTACGATGAAAGTAATTCCAAAATGGAAATGAAAGAAATGGATATAATATTCTATATTTTAGCTATGATTACGCCATCGTCAGGAACACATCTCACTCGTCTATATTCCTATCGTCTAATAATACACTCCCCAGTTAGGCCTTAATAACGATGACATTTTGGAATATTGTGGAATGGTGATGAAATGCGTAACACAAATAATGCTATGAAATTGGTCGATAAATCTGACAGCTGTTCAGTCATACGAGTTGTTTATGCAATATGAGTGGAATTTACTCGAGGTATCTAAATCTACCTCACACATGATCCATGTGCACATCTCAGAATACATCCATGGGTTAGGTATACTGGATGTGGACATGGGTATGCTTGGATTGAACGAAATCCTCTGATATTTGTAGGACACTTTTCTAATTTTTAGTTTTCGGTTTATTCTAGGTGCGTGAAATTGTATTCTCGTAGTAACGTTCGAAAACAGCCTTCTGGATCTCAATCGTCTATATTCCTAACGATACCACATTCACAGCCGAAATACACAACATTATATTACAATGGCTTCCATTTTCAGAGTTACTTTCATCCTAGTTGATGGCATACAGTCATCTGTGAATTTAACACTGCTGTTATCAGGCTATTCGATGATTAAATAGATTCCATCCAAATGTCAGCAATTAAATTCGAACAGGTGAAATACTAGTAGTTCTGTATACGTATTATCAACTTAAGTATTATCATCTGAAGAGCATTTATGGCACAGGTTTCTGCTTTAGTAAATTGCAATGTACGGATATAAAGTTACTCTGACCAAATATGTTTTCTTTAGACTTCTCAGATATAATTCAACTGTGAGAATTTAATTGAATCTACTTTGAAAATGTCGGAGAACGTTTTACCACGCTGATGATTTTATCTCCCAAAAATCTAAATTTCACAATCTATGCTTAGAATTTCAAATCGGGAATCGGCAAGAACATCTGGTCTTTGCATACTGGTAAAGTGAAGGCATCTCTCCTCTGAGAATACTGGTCAGTGGCGACAGGAACCTCTTGTCTGTGAATACTGGTCAGTGGAGGCGAGAACTGCTTGTCTGGGAAGACTGGTCATTGACGGCTAGTACCGCTTGTCCTGGAATACTGGTCAGTGAGGGAAGGAACCTCTTATCTGGGAATACTAGTCAGTGGCATCAGGATCCTATTATCTGGGAATACTGGAAAGTGGCGACAGGAAACTCTTGCCTGTGAAAACTGGTCAGTGGAAGGAAGAACCGCTTGTCTTGGAATACTGACGACTGGTGCCGCTTGCCCGGGAATACTGATCATATGCGACAGGAATCTCTTATCTTGGTATGCTGTTCAGCTGCAGCAGGATCTCCTTATCTTGGACTACTGGTCAGTACAGGAACCTTTTATTTGGGGAAACTGGCAGTGGCGACAAGATTCTCTTATCTGCAAATACTGGTCATTGGCAGCAGGAACCTCTTATCCGAGAAAACTGGTCGGTTGGAGTAGGATCTTCGTGTCTGGGAGTACTGATCATTATTGGCGGTTGAATGTTTAACGGCGAATGTCTGAATTGACTCAAGAATTGCTGGCCAACAAAATTTGATAACTAATAAATTATTTAATATATGTAATGTTTGCCGTTTCATGTGAAACACTAATTTCTTTCCTAGCATAAAACTTGCATACAATTAGTCGAGTGATGTTTGACAATCAAGGCTTGTCACTTGTTTCTCCTGCTATAGGAGATTGTGGTGGTCCTTATTCTTGGTGGCAGATAAATCGTATCCCTGTCCAGTCAGAAATTTGACGATTATCAGAATGGACGTGATTTTGATTTGAATGATTTCCATTGTTTTGTAATATATTGACCATTAATGAGTTAATTCATGCTGTGTACACATTAATAATTTAATTTACCCGTAATAAGTTCCGAATCTGGCTGAATGAATTTGCTTGCATAATACTGGATCACATATTCAGTTTGCCCAAGCAAATGATCGATTAGCGAGCCTTACCAAGTTCATATAACGAGCTTCTGCTTCTGAGCTGAATATTTCTTCCAGGAAAATAATACTCTCCAGTTAGGCCTTAATAACGATGAAATTTTGGAATATTGTGGAATGGTGATGAAATGCGTAACACAAATAATGCTATGAAATTGGTCGATAAATCTGACAGCTGTTCAGTCATACGAGTTGTTTATGCAATATGAGTGGAATTTACTCGAGGTATCTAAATCTACCTCACACATGATCCATGTGCACATCTCAGAATACATCCATGGGTTAGGTATACTGGATGTGGACATGGGTATGCTTGGATTGAACGAAATCCTCTGATATTTGTAGGACACTTTTCTAATTTTTAGTTTTCGATTTATTCTACGTGCGTGAAATTATATCTTAGTAGTAACGTTCGAAAACAGCCTTCTGTATTTGGATTTGGACACACAGCATTACATATGTAAAACCCCTCGCGTAGACTACTGAAAGGTTAACAACATCTAGACCATTTAATCCAGAAATCGCTATATGAAGTTGGGCTTGAAACCGGCTAGCTGGTCAAAAATATATTCAATAGTTTTTACTAGCGATATTGTGTGCATAGGTAATTTACCAAAACAAGAGCACATAGAGTATATTTTCTTTACATGTACATGCCACGTTGTCTTTGAGAGACAAACTCTACGACAGACAGTTACTGTGTGAATTCACGATAGTAGCCTGATCCTCGATGAGTACCACCGGTGAATCTGTTTAATAATCTGAACGACTTGTGTCGAGAAGATGGCAGTCGTGAATCTATTTATAAATTGAGATTTAAAAAAAATTCAATCAATCGCCTGGGTTTCATTGCACCAGTTCCGCGGATAAGATTCTTGTAGAAAATAGATCTCTTAACAAAATAGTGACCCAAATAAAATCTTCCTCGATAATACTGGTGTTAAGTGCTTTGGTAAACGAATCTCATTGGTGTAAACCAGAACTTGACCGCACCCACTCCGAATTCCGAAGGTTTTTCCCTAATTGACCAATATTGATTGAGAGCCTTGTTATCATATACCCCTGGTTTGCCCGTCTCTCTCGACATCTAGATTATAAGTTGGTAGTTTGATTTAGATGACATCTGAATATGATCGATGCACACCCATGGTAATACAAATTGCACCACGGTCTAGACAATGTCTCGATAAATTATGAGTGTGCCGCTAAACGATGCCACTGACAATTATAGTTTATTGTTCTGCGGAGTTACGCTCTACCGATAGATTATGCCAATCACGTCGTCGAATCAGAATGATATTTGGTTTTAATATTTCAGAATCCAAAGTCGCGTTAAGGTAAAACTTATTCTGTGGAGTTCTGGGGCAGTGTGACTACTTCATGTGACTACTACCATATATCTTAGAATCTTCCGTTTTCTAGTCTGAAATCTGAAATGTGAGATGCCCCAAATGGCTTTCTTATGATGTCATATGCTTTCGTTTTAGTCTCAGACTTCGTCCGTCCGTCCTCCCCCTCTCTTACATATCGCACCAAGTTACATAATATCGCATTTGATCAAGTTTACGTACACAAACACGACAATGGATCTCAGAATCTGGGAACTGAATGCTGGGACAGTTTTCTGGGAAACCGTGCATATGCTTTGATTGGTTTGACCATTTTCTCATGGAAAATGAACATGAAATGTCAAAAGACAAGAACGGTGTAATAATTTTGTTTTTGGTCAATGGCGAATAATTTAACTAGCAATGATTCCACCAACAATGAGTACTCAAGATTTGCTATGTCTACACAATGTATTGAAATTCCTATAGTTTTAGTTTACATTAATACGTCACATCCGTCAGTTTCTCGAAAGCCATGATGGTTATAATTACGCACCGAGGCACAAAACTACGCATTCATTATCAAGGGGTAAATGTTTGACGATGTTCATTATTTTAAACGCGTTCGGTAATCGTACTGTTTTGCAAGTAAAATTTGTAAATGATGTAATAACCTAATATCGAGGGAACTGTCAAGCAGTTTGATATTAACATTCATGGCGTCGCGTATATAGCGACGTCCAAAGCAAGGTGGTACATGTGGTAGTTTCCAAAATCATGTTGGCCTGTCAAAAGGGCACAACTAGTACCCACTGAAATACTTACATGCGGTTGGCTTACATTGTTGTCAAATTTCGCATAGACATTATTGATGAGATTCAAGCAACTCAATTAACCGATTGATATATGCCACAACTATCCATACAATAGAACCATGAGTACCGACGCAAACTCTATGGCTCAGCATTTTGTTACATAGCTGATCATTTTTCAAGATTACCGAGATTATCACTGAACCAAGTTGTCCAGAGAGCATGCAGAGAATCCTCGAACGTTAAATGACCGCATGTGTCCTTTCGCGTCAATTTCTTCCGTAAAACATTTTGAAAATTCTTTAGTTTCCGCAATATACATTCAGCGCCCGAACATTTTGAAATAGCAGCACAATATTTTCCCAAATTGATTTCCTTGCTGTGGGACTCCTGGTCGCTTAGCTTATCGAACCTTGTGTTGTGTGCTTTTTTGTTGGGCTAATGTGCATAAAAGCTGATATGATGTTATCCATCTTCTCTGTTCCGTGGTTATGTATAGTGTATCCGTATTCATCAGTGATGTAATGCGTTTATGAATACCAGTAGCAGCCTGGAGAATTAAGCTTAATCGATTTTTATCATGCTCTAATGTTTGATCACTGCTTCCGATTGTGTCATTTATCATTTCACTTGATCAATGGTAGGTCTCGCACTTAGTAATCCAATTTTCTTTAAAGATATAGAGTAACTTGGTGTACATTTAACACATGAGCAGTGTGAATCAAACGAAAACACATTTAATGTTTATTTCAACTGGACGGCGGTAGTAGCAATCTATGATTCTTGAAAACGATAAACGGATTGACATATACACTGTGTAAGATGTCGATTCTTGACCACCATATAAATGCATAAATTTCGACTTTTTATTTACCAATTTTATATAAATCTGCGTGCATGCAACCTTGATATTGTGATGTGTTTTGACAAAACTATTTCCGAAATACTATTCCATGACCCTTTGGATCGGTTATTGTAAACACAACTATTTGTGAGAAACAGTTATGTAATTTCAAATTTACAGGATAACATAGAAACTGCTTGTGTAAGGGTAATGAATTAACCTTGGTTTTGACGACTGAATTTATGTAATGCGACAGATTCGTGATCTGCTTGTGATAATTGCACCGAATTTATAAGGACATTTATGTTGGGTTAAATTGACATTGTAACGTCTAGCATTGTATATAATGGAATGAACGGCACATACAGACAGGCCAAAACCATCAGGTCTCACTGAAGGCTAGTACCATCAGGTCTCACTAGAGGCTATCGTGTCTCCAATGATAGATATTGCTATCTCCAGTTCCGAAAATGACCGTTTACAGAATGGTCTGATGTTGATGAAGTTGTGCTAGTCTGCCTGCCAAATGTTGCCGATCATTCCTGGGTTAGGTGGAATGAATTTTCAATAAATCGGCTTAATATTCAACGCACATGAACTTCGTTTTGTTGAATCCTGTCTCATTTAATGAGGCTATCAAGTCTTCGAGAAATATGAGAAGCCGGACCTTGGAATCTATTATTGTATAGGTTTTATGAAGACCATCCCCTGAGTCTGAGACGACTTCGCGTTACAACATCTTAAGATCACGCGCACAAGCCCTGTCGTCTTGAAGACCGCAAATTTCATAACTGGTACATATATACATGTAAGTATAATTATACTGGATTCATGCGTGTGCGCCCCGCACTGTTCCATATCATTCACTGTATGAGTATGATGTAGAGTTTAACCCTACTCTACCAGGCTTGGTGGGGAGCCATTTGGCCCCAGCCAACCAAACTTTCTGATCTATCTCCGGAACGACAAAAATTTGAGCTATTTGCATAATAGTCCAGCGGCATAGCTGAACAATTGTTCATTTTGTGATACCAGCATGAAATTTGGTACAGTGGAAGAGAAACATCATGTGATCATTTTCTGATATTGTGCCAAGCTGAGTAATCACTGGCTGTGTCGTTAACCCTCTTCGAATATTATAGGGTGGAGTAAAAATAGTTATAAAATAAAAGGGGGTAGGGGTACGAGATTTCCTATATCTTCAAAACCAATGAAGTTATCAGTCTAAATTTTATTGTATGCTGGCGCACAATAACAGTCCTAGTAGATAATGCAAAAAATGTGTTCAAATTGATACAATATGACATCATGAAGGGACCGTTCCATAATAGCTAATGAAAATGTATTAAAAACATGATAAGGCGCAATTTCTGCGCACAGATTTGCTAAATTTCTGTCAGCAGTAATTCTTGTGCTGTCATTTTATGGAAAAATAACCGCTTATGTAAAATTATTAAAATCAGATGGAAAATACGATAGAATAATACTTCAGCAAACATGCAAAAATATCTCATTTTGTCGATTTGACAATTTTGAAATCGCGCGATGGCTGCACAAGATTATTGAACTGAACCGTTCCATAATTGTTTTGCTCGGGAAATCACTTCCCAGTGTGCGTTAAACAAAACAAAGGCAAATTTCCAAGCTTAACTAATGAAAATTTAATAAATAATGACCACGTGACTTGCTCAATGGGTGGTTCTTGAATTACTAGCAATTTTTCATTTCACTTTACTTTCTTTTGTAGAGAGGGTAAGTAAATCGAAACAAGGCAGGATTAAATCAGGACTTTAGCACTTTATGGCAACATAGAGAAATCCCACCAGTGAAGAGCATGGATTAGTCGCAATATATATACTAGAATCATAACGTCCAGAGCGTGCAACTTAGACACTCTCGCCGCTGAAGCTAATGCCAATAAAAACACAGTTTTATACGTCAAAAACTTCAAATCGACGGTAGCTATGGGTTCAAACGGAGGTTCAGAAAGTCTCCGCATAACTAACGCCAAATCCCATTGTGGAAGTTTACGAACATCGGCTTGTCTATCAATCCTAAACGACTTAACCAGAGACAGATTAGGATCAGAAGCTGGATTAATCCTAGCCTGTAACTGTCCACAGTTGATGGGGCCAGGCCCTATTCATTGAACAAAAATAACAGGAAGTCTGCTATCTGTTGACCAGAGGCATAACGGGCATCAATGTTTCTTCCAAAACACCACTCCTGGAAGATCTGCCACTTTCCTTGATAACATGCGGAAGTGGAGCTTCGAGTGGAAGTGACCATTCTCTGCCTAGCTTCCTAAGAAAATCCCGCATCAGAGTTGATTCCTGGGCACTTGCACATGTGCAGGTGGAACATCTGAGGTTAATGGTGGAAAACGGCTAACTTCGGTTGACGAAGTAGTTTTCCCCCCATAATGGAAGAAGTCTTGGAACGTCGACCAATATGTCTAGGAGGTCGGGAAACCACATGCGAGCTGGCCACCAGGGGACTACTAGATACACTATGCAGCGGTGCGCTCGTATCTTTTGTAGTACTAGAGGCAGGATTGCCGGAGGCGGAAACGCATAGGCTATTAGCCCCGTCCAATCTTGTGACAGCGCATCTACTCCCACTGCTTGTGGGTCCAGTACTGGAGACATGTACAGAGGAAGTAGATGGTTGAAGCGAGTGGCAAACAGAGTTTCCCAGATCAGAGAGATCTGGCGCAGAATGTCTGGGTGTAGTCGCCACTCCGTCGGTAAAATCTGATGTTTTCTGGACAATGCATCTGCTAAAACATTCAGATGTCCTGGTATGTGTCTGGTACGAAGGACTAGATCGTGTTGCCAGCACAAGTGGAAGAGAATTTCGACCTGACTCAATAGATTGGCTGACCGAGTTCCCCCCGCCCCCATCTTGTTTATGTATGCCACAACGGTTGTGTTGTCTGCGGCTACCAGTACCGACTGACCTCTGAGAGAACAGCTCGATTCACGGTGATGAACTCCAGTACATTGATGTGTAACGATCTCTCATCCGCAGTCCAAAAGCCTAATATCGACTTGGACCCGAGGTGGGCCCCCCAACCATGCATCAATGCATCCGTGAGGAGTTGCTATGAACGGAAGCACTCCAGGC
This sequence comes from Hanleya hanleyi, assembly GCA_036873755.1. Taxonomy (NCBI): domain Eukaryota; kingdom Metazoa; phylum Mollusca; class Polyplacophora; order Lepidopleurida; family Hanleyidae; genus Hanleya; species Hanleya hanleyi. Next base: position 83,756 of record JAVTVY010035826.1, read on the forward strand.
ATCACATTGAGAGGGTTTAGCCACCATAATAGGTGACGTTTGACATCCTCTGTGACAGGAATTATTGGATTCCTGCGCCTGTCTATCCAATGCTGATTTAGATATAGCATCAAGGGACGTAACTGTAACCGGCCTCGATGAGGGACATCCTGAGTCAGGAGACCGATCACTGATGCAAATTGAAGGACTGTTCGGCAAGAATGTCTGAAGAAAAATTGGATCTCTTGACATATCATGCGCCAGCGAACTTCCGGTGGCCGAGCAAGAGCCAAATTGGTGTATCGCATCGGAGCTGTTCCCTGCACAAATTCCTGATAAGGGAGTCGTCGAGGTGAAAATGGTATTTTATACCCCGATTGTACTGGTATGCCGCTACTGGCTGAAATATCCTGGTAAAAACCCAGGGGAAACTGGCCAACCCGAACGGAAGAACCTGAATCTGGAAACGGCGAGCGCCGACCATAAATCTCAGAGACTTCCGGTTACTTCGGATGGATCGGGATATGTAGATAAGCATCCCGCAGATCCAGAGATGTTAGCCATTCTTCTTGGACCAGGGCGGTCTTGATAGACTGGAAGGATTCCATGCGAAAGTGAGAAGGTTTAGATAGGAAATCCTTGTTCAGCGTGCGCAGATTGATAATCATGCGCATTTCCGGTGTATCCTTTTTTGGTACAAGGAACACCGGAGAATAGAACCCGGGGGACCGGTCGGTGACCGGAAGTTCTATATAGCTTGCTTCTGGATGAGCTTGTCCACAGATGCCTGTGTTTCCAGAAGATACGCCGTACGTACTGGAATAGGAGACGGTCTTGAAGCAGCCGAAACCCTTGAACTTCTTGTACAAGACGATTGGGTTTTGGTGGGACCGGAAGTTGTGGCAAATCAAAATTCTGTCATGACAAAAGAATTGAAACGGCCCGAAATGTCGTCCATCCCGCTGCTTCTTACCAGCGTTTCCCATCTTCAGTCGGGAATAATCTTGTCTTACTGTTGTGGTTTATTTCCAGACGATTGCTCTTCAAAGATCGAAGGACCAAATACGGAGAGTAGTTCACCACCAATAATAGGTAAAACTAGCGTCTTACGTGAACTAGCATCGCCGCATTGAACGTGGATAGAACTAATGCGTCCGCATTAGACTTAAAAGCCACGTTCTGCAGATCCACCAGTAAAAGCAGTTCAGAAGTGCAACTGGTTGCTAACTGTGAGTACGACAGCCTGCTCGACACAGTGGATGAGAGACAATGGTTACCCCCTGTCGTGTGACATCTTCAAGAGTGGAAGACTGGTTGCCAGTTAGCAGGATCAAGATCTTGACAGGAACTTTATTGCCTTGACTTGTAAATATGGGCACATTCCAGTTCCGGATCAGCGACCTTAAAGTCATACGCTAAATCACGGATGTCGTACACTGGAGGTAGACTTCTCCACCAGAAGTGGATCCCAAGATGAAATCGACCTGAAGAGTGCACGCCTATCCGTTCTCGTAAAACGTATTAGACTGGTCTAAAACCGCCTCAAGAACGGAACATAATCCATGAATAGCGTGTGACACAGGTAATGACGACGTCTGCCTGGTTGCCATGGACAGAGCCTCTACCATGACGAGAGGGCGTCGGTGGCTGGTGTCGTGTCATATCCAGGTATATCTCGTACGGAGCATGTAAAACCTCGGAAAATGAATGCCGCTCTGGATTCTGATTAATGTCAGAAACCGAATAGAGCGTCGATGCACGATCCCATGACGCCTCATCGATAGATCAGCTTACAGATCAAGCGGATGTGATGCCCGAACCAGAAACTGCGCAAGGATCTCAGGTAGAACGTGCGCATAACCCAAAGTGGACGCCAAAAGTTGTCGGAACTGGTTTATTTCACCAAAACCCGAAACTTCCGCATTAACCAGAGGGCTAAGCTAAAGGAGACCCGAACACGGAATCAAATGAACTAGGCCACTGCAGATCCGATTGTACCGGAAGTCTCCCCCACCGGGAGTTGTCACAGCGGGCCTCATAACGGGGCGGGGAAGACAAAATGTCCTTACCGAAACGCCAGAAGTTGCCAAACCGGAACCCACAGGAAACCGGAAATGGCTGCCGTAAGTGGTTTATGAGCCTCACATACTGGCAGACACATTTTCACAGCAATTTTCACACAATTTTAAATGATAAATAAAACAGGACATATAATTAAAGTGTTGTGATGATCGATGTAAGCCAAATAAAATCAATTTAAGGAGGATTTTACTCTATGCTGTGAGTCGAGTATACAGATTGTTTGAGTGTTTATGAATATGCAAGGCATATTTTACGTTTTGTGAACGTGAGAAATTCCAGAAATATAGTCATTGTTTCTAGCTGTGGAAAACCCTGTCTTTTTGTATTTTTCTGTCTGATTCTGATATCATGGTAATGAGAAATCAATTACCTGTTTAATCTGTGCTTGTAGCAGTAATTTTAACAATAATCTCATCCCAGTGCGCAAAACGATGCCTTAGCAACTGTTTTAAAAATCTGTGCTTTGTAATTTTTATACGGTCCCCAGGTAATGTCACATATATCCATGAATACATTTTCTGATATCACGTTGTAAAACTACTATTTCAGGCCAATGTCCAGAAAGAATTTAATGAATTCGTTCATTTTTAACAAAAACATCAACGATTTCATATCTCAACCCTATAATTTTGAAAAATCTACTATCCCCCCCCTCCACCCCCGACTTTGAATGGGGATAACTCGGCAACCAATCATTTTTCAGCTTGGCACAATATCAGAAAATGACCGCAATGTATCCTTCTTTCAGTGTGCGAAGTCTCATGCTGGTATCAAATAATGAACAATTCCATCAATATTTGGAGCTATGCCGCTGGACTAAACCTCCCGAGCAGAAGATCATGGGCCAATTCAAAATTGCGGCCACGTGGAGTATCGTCAGTTTTCTTCAATATTTCCGCTTTTCCTCGAGAAAAGGTGGGCAAAAACCATTTTCACGTCAGATTAATATTTACGAATTTATCATACAGTTCTTGAGGAGAAATTAGACAAATAAAAAACTAGAAATCTGACAGAAAAATCGACCAAAAAATGACTTTTTTGAAAATGACGTCACTGTGGCGCCATAAAAGTGGCCATCTTGGATTTTTTTCTTTACATTTTCTGGTTGAGCCTGACCCAAGAACATAGAGTAGTAAGTTTTAGTCCTCTAACTATAGGGATAAGAAAAATAATTCGGCCCCTTCAGGCTGGGGCATATCTCAAAAAGTTCAGACCAGATAGGGTTAATTTTGTTGCGATGACAGCTTCCTTAGTTAGGCAATAATGCGTCTCTTAATTAGTGAATTCATGCCGCTTATGTTACATGTATTGAAGTATTAAATATCTAAATGGCACCAGTGATACCAGCCGAGACTTGCTCAAAGAATTTAACAGATTATACTTGAATCACGGATTGATGTTCATTTGAGGGTGGATTTGCGACGAACACTTGCTTATGAGTTAATTTTCTTATCTCGGAGATGAGAAACTAGACGTAATTAGGCTCAGCTATTGAAATGTTTTTTGGAATATTTTGAGAAATTGTTTTCAATAAAATTCGTGAAAATAATTCTCCTAATGGTCGAGAAATCTGACATCTGCTGTAAAGTCGTGGAAAATTTCCAATCAAGAAAATGAAATGTTTTTGAGGCAAACCCCTCTGCCTTCCGGGTATATTTCCTACATTACATTGGTAAATAGAGACAAAACAGTCAGCAATATCTCTAAAATATTGGGGGCAGCTCGATTTCGACCCGCGCGGCTTTTCACCGAAAAGAACGGCAAACGGTAAAATTAATTATCATATTCAGCATAACAGACGGATCGACTGTTGATATGACTTACAGAACTTCCATACGCTGAAAAAACCCAACAACAATCGAACTATTTTGCGCTCGAGTGTGATGTGGTAGAGCGGCTGTATTCTGTCTCGCGTTTGGAACACCATTGTTGTCTACTCGAGGCGCGACATTATATTAGTTATTCAGGTTTTTCCCAGGGTGTATAAAAAGTTACGACCCTCCCTGAAACTCATACACCCTGAGGCGTCAGGGTATTATCCCGAAAGCCTTTTTTAAATTAACATATCGAATTATAGTGTTAAAAAGGCAATTTTTCTGAATCATTACCACGGAAATTCAGCGTATATTCGTCCGTCCATTAACAAAACCGGTCTTCATTTTTACAAAACCCGTTGCCTTCGCGAGTTCTGTAGGGGCACAACCCGAACGCTGAACTGAGTCAGTGCTCAAATTTGAAGCTAAATATAACTATTTACAAGGTATGTGTGTTTAAAAGTTGATTGCACGTAATGCATCAAGACTTCCTTTCATCAGATATCAACAGTTGTGTATAATATTTTGTGTTGATTTCGGGATAGGGTCTTACAAAGCCACAACTCGCCGACCTTGGCTCGGTATCGGTTTTGCATAATATTCGCTTGACCAGAAAACGCTTCACTTTCGTTATATTTATATTCTCGATATGCGAGAAGTAGAATACTCAGATTATGATGGTATTCCGATCAATATTATGGTATCTCACGTCAAAAATAGTAGAAAATTCAAGTTTGAAGTCTTGAAGTGAAGATCCGCCATGTCTGTTATCGCACGTGAATCGTGAATTTGTCATCCCCTGGGAGCCCTTCCGTTAGAGTTACCGTTTGGTCCGTCCTACATGGATCAGTATACCACAGTGAGGTGATTGGTCACGTGATCGGTCAGACCGGTCAGATGATGATGTGGAAAGATCCGGGTGTACGGATTTTTACACCCTAGTAAATTGACCAATGGAAATGCTACGATTTGGGTTGAGGGATAATGATAATTTATATACATTCAGTACTTTCCGTAGTTGACTCATTCTCCCATTTGTATTAGTTTGTAACCTCCTCTTGGCGTATCTGACAGTAGGAGGTATACAATCTGATGCCATGAGAATGATTTGCCTTGGAGATCCAATAGAGGAATATTGTTGTGCGGCGTAGGTCAATTCTACGAAAACTTGTTTAAGCCTATCATCACGGTGAGTGTTTTAAGATATGAGGTGCAAGTCTACAAATCGACCGGTCTTCTATATGTAGGACAAAATTCCCAACTGACAGTTATGGGTAAGCTGTGGTAATTAACTCCAGCAGACAGTATCCCACTGAATACCACTGAGAAATCGGCTTAATATGTTGACGATCTTTGCCGAGTAGACGGCAGTGATCAATCTGTTTGCAATTGAGTTCTGTTCAGACTTTCAATTAATCGGCCAAGTTCAATCCTTTTCTCAAGGAAAACTAAAACTGGCTTACTTTACTGAGTATGAACCTGTCCGGTAAAATCTGTAATCCTTGACTATCCTGGTGATGATTTCTAAAGTTTTTATTCCGCTTTCCACTTCGATAGCTCCCGCAATTTGATTTTTATGAACCTGAACTGGATTACACTTAACACTATCTGGGCTGTGTGGGGGACCATTATGGCCAGTTTTTCTTGCCTAAAAGGGCAAGCCAAAACTAATTATTCTTTGTCATTTTAATTAGCATTCGAGAAAAAATATATAAATATAAATTATTCAGAAAATCGGTTCAAGAATAGGCGAAAAATGGCTTCCGACAAGATAACGTCACTGTGACGTCATCATGGCGGCCATATCCGATTTGACATTTTTCTGTAGAGGTTGACTCAAATATATAGCATGGAAAGGTTCAAGCTTCTACCTAAAGGGTTAACGAAAATAAATAGGCCAGCCGAAGCGCCTCCCCGCCATCCCCGCCACAGGCTGGAACAGACCCCAGATGGTCCAGGCCTGGTAGGGTTAAGGACTTACGGCTCAGGTATCTGTTGTCTGTTTGACACTCCATCAGGTTTTGCTTGATACAATTAAAACGGCTCAAGCTATACATTATTGCTACGTATACTTGGAAATGTGATAATGCTGTTTTAAAAATTCGTATGGAAAATAGAGAAATTATTAGAATGAAAAAATATACAACCTGTTTAAAGTTTGAGAGGGGAGAACGGGAAAGAACCTCGAAGGCCGCGATCAGCAATTAACCGGTCAACATGATTAACTGTGGAGTACCGGTAATCGAGTTCTTAGCATCCTCGCTTGCACATGAATTCCAACGGATTCCCCTCATTTACTATATTGATGTAAAATATATTGCCACAATTCCAAAGGATTCCCCTTATTTACTATATTGATGTAAAATATATTGCCACAATATAACCTTGAATCCTCCAATTGTATTAACCCTACCTGGCCTGGGGGGGGGGGAGGGGGGTCAAAATGGCCCCCTATTAAACTTTCTGCGCTATCTCCGGAAAGACAACAAATGGAGAGCTGAAACTCCGTGACTTTATAGTTTATCATATTGGGGTCATTTTGAGCCTATTTGCATAACCTCCCGAGCAGAGAATCATGGGAAAATTCAAGATGGCGGCCACTTGGGGTCCGAGAAAAGTGATGTTTTTGTCATATTTCTTCAAAATGTCTGCTTTTCCGCGATGAAAAGCGGGCAAAAACTATTTTATTTCACATCACATTAATATTTACTAATTTATCATGCAGTTTTTGAGGAGAAATTGCATAATTTTTTTTTTCGGAAAATCTGACCAAAAATCTGACCAAAAATTGAAGATCTAATGATAGAAAACGTCAAGATCTTCCAATACACTATAGGAATCACAGGAAATGCGTATGGCTTGCATTATGATTTTAATATTTCCGAGTCCGAAATCTTAATGACGTTAATGCAACGGTTATACGTGGTATCGTAGAATATCAAATAAACACTATGTGCCACTACAGCAATAATGGATGTGAGGTATGGGATTGATTCCTAAAGGAAGCGTGGACGTTATATAATTGGGTTGACATTTTTGAATGCAAATGACACAGGAAATATGAAAGGACAATATGGTGTAATGATATTTATTACATGGGTCCATGGCTAATAATCTTAACTTAACACAGTTTTCGTTATTTCAATAACAATGGGTTTATACCAGTACAATGTTTATCCAATATTTGCCGTTACTATAGTGGTTGTAATCTACATTAATACGGCATTCCCGGCGTATTCCCGAACACCAACATTAGAAGTTGCTTATTGTCCGTGCATAATTTGCTCGCAGAGCATTAATTTTCGCGCATGCCCGATTAAGTTCTCTAATACATATATTGATTCGACCATACCTTCGGGTGGCAAGAATGGATGGTAGTTATATTTAATAGGCCATTATTGATTCATGTGCTGCAGGCACACACTGTAAAGCGGATTTGATGGTGATCAGTTGACCTCGTGTCCGTTGACCCAGTTTCATTATCGATACAGAACAGTGGAATAGATATGGGATATCCAGACATCATATGAAAGCCGATGGGCAGTTTGTCGCCTCTATCAAACTTCGTACCCTGTTTCCGCAATCCGTAAATCTATAGTCTGACTATCCCTGAGTTTTCAGCCTGTCATACTGGGGTCATTTTGAGCCTATTTGCATCTATTCGACCAAGAAACGCATTTTGAGAGGCGGACATTGAAGTCATGAGATCGGCCATATTGGATTTCTTTACATTTTCTGGTATCGTTTGATACCAAGATATATTATGTGTAGTTTGAACCACTACTTCAGCCCATGGAGTAAAGAAATGATGAGGGGGTACGGCGAAATGGCCCTCCCCGAGGCCTGGGTACGCCCACAATTTATCGGGCCCGGCAGGGTTAACTGAAACTGAAGTTTACATATGGGGACACTCGGCGGTCAGGACAGACATCTGTCAGGATCCCGGGAAGATTGCATCTAATACCAGGTTTGTAAGCTACACAGTTTCCCCTTTTCTCGCATTCCTTAATGCATCGACTAGTTTATGTCCAAAGCTACGAACACACAAAAAACCCTAATAGTAGGTGACAACTCGAAAAGTGTCTTAGCTCCGATGGTCAAATATCTCACTCTATTAGAACAGTTAACACCATCCAAATATCGCGACATCGCACCATTATGTATGTTTATTTTAATGTACATGTATTCATGGATTTTCTCAATGTCCGTCATAACTATATTGCCAACTGCTGTGTCTGTGCAGTGTCAATGAAGTTATCTCTTCTTAGTTTGTTCTTGACGCCAGAAGAATCGGAGTCGATTTGATTTCCCGAACCAGTCCAATATTTTGCAACATCACAATAGTCGCGAGTGCGATAACTATGATCGACATTAATAACTCCTGCTGCTTATAGCTTTACGATTAATCTTAACCACGATAATGTTCAGAATTGTCTCAAGATATTCGACTGCCTTTTTTAATTCTTAACCATAGACCCAGGTCACAGGTCATTGGATCATGGATTTGCGGTCGTTCTAAGTCATCAACAGATTCATTCGAGTAGCCATTTTATCCCGTAAACAATACAAGCCACACTCAATAATGTTCTTAATATTGGGAAGGCTTCGAGATATTTTGGTAAAATTGCTTTTGTTAAAAAGAGTAATACAAATAATGCTCCGTAATCGGCTGTCAAACTGTCGAACGTTCGTAAAGCATATTTGAGAGGAATATGCTTCAAGCATTTCTTTCCACCTTTGATGTGCAGTTATCACAATACAGTCGCAGATTATGAGCACGACATGTGCTCGTATGGATATGAAACAACTCCACAAATCAAACGGGGAACAACATGCGTCATTACAACCGAAGATCGAGTGGCCGTCTATCGGAACAGAGCTAACCGTCTTTACGCTAATAAAGCTAGCAAGAAATTCCAGATATCTGTATTACTTAGTGTCTGTTTGCATTTTGTTCATTCCACATACATTGAATTGAGTTAGGATATATTCAGTTAAAATGGCCCTGTGATTGCGGATTTGGAAATGACCCTCTCCCAGTTTTGAAAACTACCGAATGGATGAAGACAAGTGCGCTACTTGAATCCGTTGATAGCGAGGTTTGCGACATGCCAATCACTCAAAGCAAAATTTTATGGCCTATTTGAAAGTGATAGCGATTATGATAGCGATTAATGTTGGCGAGGTTAATCGATCAGGAGCAGTAACACACTGTGACGATTAATTCACAAATAATAATATCAGCTATCCATTTACGGATGTCCGCTGGTGGTTTTTGGCTTTGGCAGCCATTTTGTCTGTTTTCCTATGGGTTATCTCCCTTTCCTGGGTTAAGCGAAAAAGGTTCCCTTGAAAAGCCTTCTAGCCGAGAATTTTGCACAGCAACATCCATCCAATTTGATAAATTTTGATAGACAATGTTATTATCTGCAAACTGTTAGAATATAAGAAAAAGTTAAATACTATTTATATGAATTTTTCATGAATATGCTTCAAAACTAGGGCTATTCCCTATGATTTCTGGGTTATCAAATTGAGCATGGGTCAGTCCACTTAACGTTGCCAAAAGCTAAAAACCGCACACCAACCTATATTTTTTTCTTTGTTTTTTCTCATATTACACAATTATGAATGCAACAGCACAGATTATTCAAAATGTTAATTACATTTACTTACCGCCAGCGGACATCCTTAATGAACATGTGCTACTATGCCTTAATATTTAAAGATGTTCACAAGCGTCAGATCTGACAATCGTAAGCGTTTGTGTCCATTATCGAACTTTCTTAGCTCTAAACTCTACGCAGCATAACGCAAAGTATATACAGAGAAAAAGGGTCAACAATTTTAATGAGGCTAATAGGACGTCACGATTTTTCTATCGTTAAATCCGTATCACTGTTCCGTATTGTTTTCCTAATACGTTCCAAAATCATCTTGAGTTTTGTATTTCATTCACACTTTGATTGTGATGATTCATATGAACCCCTATTCCCACGTTGAAAACGACGTTAAACCCTACTACTCACTCCTAGCCCGGGGTTGAGCGGAATTAAGGAAAAGCTACGAAATGTAGCGCAAAAGATTTTGCACAGTACCTTCGTACCTTGCTGTTGGTCTGTGATATTTGTCCCCAAATTTAAAAAAAATAATGTTGGGAGTATAGTCTTGTCGAATAAGTTTCTGCAAAAAATTTGATTGAAATAATCACGTTTAACAAAGGATCTAGCAACTGCTGCTAGACAAGATATATATACGCCATATTCATGCACCATAAACAAGAAACAGCAATGGTGAACAGTAATGAGAGTGAGGAAATAACAGTGCAGCACGGGATATCTTCCAGTTTAAAACATTTGATTGGTCAACTCAAGTTTTCAAATGGAAATCCGGTAAATTCATTGGCTCGGGAAGAAAACTGGAAGAATATTCAACCAATCACAGTATCTATAAAAGTTCATTGCCATCTATTCAACCAATCACAGTATCTATAAAAGTTCATTGCCATCTATTGAGGTGTGAACATAATCACAGCTACTTGTACATGAATTGCGAAGCATTCATCAAAATTACCAACAACTATATATACAACAATTTATCACATAGTCCTGACATGCCTGTCTCTCTCGATATTGAGTTTGCGTGTTGTTAGGTTAATTTGTGAGAAATTTGAAATCATGCATGTGTGCATACATATGATAGTGATATATCTTTGTTCCGGAACCGATATCTAGATAGCGTTTATAGGGACACCGGGTAAATCAATCAGCTAACGATGCCAGTGGATGACAATGTTGTTTGGCCGTTGCTCTGTACTGTTGTAAGATCTACAATGCCCGTATGTTTGTTGAATTCATTGATCTGTGAAGATACCGTTCAATGCGATATTCCCTGATCAATAGTCGCATCAAGGTAAAACACAAAAACTTAACATAAGTCCAAGTCAAACGTACAGGTGTCATGGACACGATAATGACTTTGTTGTTCAATAAGATCATACACTTGTAGCTGATGTTTGGTTCGCAAACATGTTGGTGTTCTAATTTCGTTCTGGTGAAGCACAGCGGAGATTTGATTGAGGTTCAACACTGATTTCATGCAAATTCTACGGGAACTATTCACGCTTATATACACAGAGCACAGGGTTGTTCCTTAGAGTAAACTTTGCCATTCGGGAGATTGATTTTCCATTGCCTACCTGGTCTACTAGTATCAATCATAATTCAAAGTTTTTCTCATATTCCTCTAATGATAAAATTATTCCTGGACCCAACATTCACCGTGTAAATACAATATTTTTTTCAATTACCATAATGGTTTTAATTTACATTAATAGACGATTTGATTTGATATTCCTGAATCCTCACCTTGTCAGTTACATATTACCAATACATTTTTTCCCAAAACCAACCAGTAGCACAAACAATACATTCATTATCGAGGGTGCTGTTTGAATAATGTTCTTTGTCATACGTTTATTGATCCAATCATATCTTTCAGTAGCAAGTTAGCTTGTAGCGAGATTAATAATGTACTATTGATTCCGCATATCCGTGTGCTGCAACGAAGCATTGTTGAACACAATGTTTTCTGATGAATCCGAGTTGACCTAATTACTGTTATCGATACAAACATGGAATAGTCATATACAATATGTAGAGCTCTATAGTACATACCCGTCCAACAATTCAACACTTCGTTCAAGATGGATAAAGTTTGAATAAGGAAACATCATGATCACACAGCCACCAGAAACCAATGCCTCTTTAATGGGGGAGATGATATAACGACTTTAAATGCTTTCACCGCAAATGTATTGTCATCGCCAGGCATAGCTCCCGTGTAGGTTATTTCCCCCCCCCCCACCCCCTCCCATGCAGCCCGATCCCATTCAGTAACATTTTATTGGAAAGACCGATGTGTATAATATTAAATCAAGATCTTCACTCACCCTGAAATTATCTTGAAAAAATGTCAATAGAAAAGTTGTATTCATTCCCCTTGTTGTTAGGTTTCCCGTGACTGTATTTCTGGGGCTAAGCGAGCTAGAATCATCGCAGTTCAGTAGAATAACAGAAACACCAAATCGTCATACCAGACATTCATTGTGGAGTACTGGCTCATTTTAAAACTTATAAAGATATCCATTCAGGAAACTTGTTCGATGCAAAATGAGATATATTCGTTTCGTTTGTGCACGGCACCAACTGACAGTATTCCCCAGTACTATCGGATATCGGAAGGACAGTACCAGTTAATTTCTCTGGGTATTCTTACATTTACCAGGTTACCCCATGTTGAGGCGTTTACTCCATCAGACGTCCACGATGCTCATCCATTAACATCAGATGGGTTGTTTGGGCAGATCTGTTATCACAGCTCCCGAGCTAGCTTACCTAATTCTGCTTAAGCCGGTGCTAGAGGCCGTCTGGATACTTCATAGTCTCCACATGAGCATCTGCAACAAAAGCGCGGCTGATATACTAAGGCTGCGTCCGAGAACCCACCGTATTCTCGGGTCTGAATGTTAGGCGCCGAAGGATGCTTTCCTGTAGAGTCATATGTATGGTGTTCTATTTGTGCCAAGTTTCCGTCGCCTTTTCAAAACGCGACGTGTTCTATTTGTGCCAAGTTTCCGTCGCCTTTTCAAAACGCGACGTCGCCTTTTGAAACGCGACGTCGCGTTTCGAAACGCGACGTCGTGTTTCGAAACGCGACGTCGCGTTTTTAAAACACGACGTCGCCTTTTGAAAAACACGACGTCGCGTTTCTTTCCTATGTTTTTGCATTGTAAAACTCGACACAACGAAACTCGACGTCGCGTTTTCAAAAGGCGACGTCGTGTTTCACCCGCGTCTTGTTTGGCAATGTTAAAAGATAGGAAAGAAACGCGACGTCGCGTTTTGAAACGCGACGTCGTGTTTTTTAAAAGGCGACGTCGCGTTTTCAAAAGGCGACGTCGCGTTTCAAACGCGACGTCGCCTTTCGAAACGCGACGTCGCCTTTCGAAACGCGACGTCGCCTTTCGAAACGCGACGTCGCCTTTTGAAACGCGACGTCGCCTTTTGGTCTTTCAACTGCGCATGTGCAGGCTTAGGGAGCATTTGTTATTAGTGAGCCAGAGCTATCCGCTTGACCTCCATTTTGTGATATTTTGAGTACACTTGCGGATAGAGACAGAAGGTTAGCCGATCGCTGATTGGTCAATATTGGGCCTTTCGATGTTCATGCGTGGTTGTAACTTCCATATAAACAAATACACGTGCGTGCGATTTGAGATGAAATAGTCACAAAGTCCCTGTTTTTTGTTACAAATAAATGAATCATAGCTCAGGTCATCCGCGGACCAAAATGGCCTGGAAAATAAATGGGGCAACTCAATGATAAAATATCTCTTCAACCCTAAAGCTACAAATTATATTTCTGAAATAACTCTGAATGCTGATTGCAAAAGAATACATTAGTCTTGCTCCTGCTAGCAAATGTAGTAAATGATTTGCAAAGAATAATTTGACCTGAGATATACATGGTTCCTTATAGACCCTCACTCTGTTAATTTGAGGAATTCAAACACTAATACTGTGATATAATTTTTCGCGCATTTGCTAAAAAACACCATGTTGCTGTGAGAGACCGGAAAATAACCCTGGCTAACAATCAGACACACTAAATGGGTGGACTCAGTATTTTTATGACAGAAGAGAGGATTGTTTGCTTGCATAATTCATCAACTATCAATAAGGATTATTTATCATGGGATGTTATGCCAAGTTTCCGTCGCCTTTTCAAAACGCGACGTCGCCTTTTGAAACGCGACGTCGCCTTTCGAAACGCGACGTCGCCTTTCGAAACGCGACGTCGCCTTTCGAAACGCGACGTCGCCTTTCGAAACGCGACGTCGCCTTTCGAAACGCGACGTCGCCTTTCGAAACGCGACGTCGCCTTTCGAAACGCGACGTCGCCTTTCGAAACGCGACGTCGCCGCGACGTCGCCTTTTGGTCTTTCAACTGCGCATGTGCAGGTTTAGGGAGCATTTGTTATTAGTGAACCAGAGCTATCCGCTTGACCATCTCAGAGAATTATAAGACAATCACAATAGTAGAGGGTTCCAATGCTATCAGCAAAACTGTGGGTTACAAGGTTGTCACCGTTATCGTGAAACTAGACTTTGATAGGAGAGCGAAGCAATAAGGGCAGAAACTCTTAACTGAGATTGAAATAAACGAACCTAAATTTGTGGCGGCGTCTCCGGGAATGGTTACACGCTTATTTTCCTATTTTTGATAAAAATAGGTGGTGGTAGCATTGACCTATCTGAACTAAGAGAATTTGTTTTTTTTGCGATAGAGTGCCCAATTATTTTAAAACCGCTACATAGCGTATAAATAACTATACAAAGGGTTCAAAGCTCAAATTCAATAACGTATTACTCAACTTGGTAAGTCACTTTTAATATCATTAACCTGAGAAGCACCTGGCTGGAATGTTTTCCACCCATGCAGATCAATCCAGCTTCCATTTTTACACTTGGTGGTGAAAGATTTACAGCCAAGTGAAAATGTGTTGGTCTAGGGGTAGAAACTGTTTTCACCGAGGACCGGTTTAACCCAGTTGAAATAAATTAATCAATCAACATTTAAATGTCCTCTATGGGTGACACTAACGGCACAGCTTCCACTTAGTGAGTCCATGAGTGCATTGTGCTATAACTGAATGCATAGTGAAATGGCAATTAAAAGTCAAGTAATAAACGACACTGCCAGCCGAGTTTTACACCCAAGATTAATGATACAATGTGAATAATATAAAAATAATAAAGCCTGACAAACGTTTAGAGGACGGATAGGATGATTATCTTGAAAACAAATTAGTTGATCGCTGTACAAGTAACTGAAAGCTAATGAGGAAACATTGTCTAAATACATGCTTTATGCGCACTAATAATGTCAGCTTGTTCTTGTCTTGAGGGGTGCGTATACTCAATGGATATACATGACCTAATTTCTGAGACGGATATAAGCACAGCGAAGTTTCCTACCACACATTTCATTTACACAGTCTTCTACATATATCTACATGTATGTCATTTGTCTTGTCTAACTAAAGCAATGTATCTATAGTCACAACACAATTTCTTGAAAATAAATGATCCCTAGACATGCGCAGTTCTACTATCAAAACACGACGTCGCGTTTCAAAAGGCGACGTCGCGTTTCGAAAGGCGACGTCGCGTCTCGAAAGGCGACGTCGCGTTTCAAAAGGCGACGTCGCGTTTCGAAAGGCGACGTCGCGTTTCGAAAGGCGACGTCGCGTTTCGAAAGGCGACGTCGCGTTTCGAAAGGCGACGTCGCGTTTCGAAAGGCGACGTCGCGTTTCGAAAGGCGACGTCGCGTTTCGAAAGGCGACGTCGCGTTTCAAAAGGCGACGTCGCGTTTCGAAAGGCGACGTCGCGTTTCAAAAGGCGACGTCGCGTTTCGAAAGGCGACGTCGCGTTTCGAAAGGCGACGTCGCGTTTCAAAAGGCGACGTCGCGTTTCGAAAGGCGACGTCGCGTTTCAAAAGGTGTTTGGTGTCTCTCTCAACAAATCACAGCTACCTGAATATTATCATTTGGGTTGTCTTGATGCAATTTTGATGCAAATCTAGTGAATATATCTGCTAAAAAAGCATTTTGGGAATTGGGAATTTCTCTAACTTTGTCAGCGAAATTCTTTCATCAAATTTTACAACTAAAAAATACCCCAAAATTCCTAGAGTTTAAAATGTTCTAAGATGTGTTTGTATTGAAACTGATTTGCCAGAATTGCAGTAATATTGCATCAAGAAAACCTGAATTATATGAGTATGAATTTTTATATTGCTGTGATTTGTTAACTTCAAAATATTAAGGAGAACCCAAATGGAAAATTAAAACTCCTGGCCTTTTCTGAAAAGTACAATATGGCACCTACACAATTTCTTGAAAATAAATGATCCCTAGACATGCGCAGTTCTACTATCAAAACACGACGTCGCGTTTCAAAAGGCGACGTCGCGTTTCGAAAGGCGACGTCGCGTTTCGAAAGGCGACGTCGCGTTTCAAAAGACGACGTCGCGTTTCGAAAGGCGACGTCGCGTTTCAAAAGACGACGTCGCGTTTCGAAAGGCGACGTCGCGTTTCAAAAGGCGACGCGTTTTGAAACGCGACGTCGCTTTTGAAAACGCGACGTCGCCTTTTAAAAAACACGACGTCGCGTTTTAAAACGCGACGTCGCGTTTCTTTCCTATCTTTTAACATTGCCAAACAAGACGCGGGTGAAACACGACGTCGCCTTTTGAAAACGCGACGTCGAGTTTCGTTGTGTCAAGTTTTACAATGCAAAAACATAGGAAAGAAACGCGACATCGCGTTTTAAAAGGCGACGTCGTGTTTTTCAAAAGGCGACGTCGTGTTTTAAAAACGCGACGTCGCGTTTCGAAACACGACGTCGCGTTTCGAAACGCGACGTCGCGTTTCAAAAGGCGACGTCGCGTTTTGAAAAGGCGACGGAAACTTGGCACAAATAGAACACCATACATATGGTTGCTTTTTAGTCGCCAGACATCGTCACTTTTTCCCACCTCTTGCATATTGCTCCAGTTTATGCGAGTAATCACTGTATGATTTGAGTCAGTTTTCAGTTTCATTTTGGGATATTATAGCAAAAGTTTCAACCATAGACGATTGTATTTATTTTTCAAATCGAAATCTGGGCCTGATCCTTAAAAACATCTGCACATTTTTTACATGTTAACCGAATTGCATACGAAGCAACTCAAAGGTAAATCAGCTATTTATATTTCTCCATATTACACATCAGACACAATGTACTGATTGATCTGTATAGGAATAAAAAAACTGTGACCGAATCTATCCATTTCGGTTCACAATAAAAGGAGAAAAATAACGATAACGATTAGGGTTAGTATGGTTGCTGTTTCAGATGTAGGTTACCGGTACATCCTGGTGTCGGCCGATAAAATGTACATAGATAAGTACAGACATTCGAACCATGTAATTATCTGTGCCATAACTGTGTATGCCACACATATCCCTGAATCCCGAATTATAATGTCGGCTGTAATTTCCCTACCCAGTTCACAGTTTTACAGGACGTTACAACATTCAGGAGCCTAATTACAATGATTCCCATTGTCATGTAATATATTGCTTATAAAGGATTGCATTCATACGGCTTATACCTTTCTGATTAATTTCACGCCTCTGGTATGACATTATTCAAGACCGAGCTCAAGGAATTCGACTCCATAACGCTGCACCATAGATACTGGCTCTCAGCGTGATATGATTGATTTCCCTCCCATCTGAAGGTCTTCCACATTTTTCTTCAATCTCAGGCGATTTTTTTTCTTCCAGAAAATAATACACGTGGTGCCTTAGTCCTCTTTATTGACAGGGCCTTATGATATTTCGGATAACTCGCTTTTAATAAAAATGCGTAATAAAATGTCTGTTAATTTGACTTGATGAATCTGACATCTATTGTCAAACCGCAGATTGATCTGCAAATATGAGCGGACCCGTTCATGTGCTGCTTTCAGTGAATTCCTAGACTGTAGAGACCTAGATAAGTTTGATAAATAAACCCAAATATGTAGGATTATTTTTTAAATCTGCAACCAGCTTTTTCGCTTTAACCCTATCAGGCCTGGGCTTTTGGGGGCCTTTCCAGAGCCCTCTCTAATTATTTTCCTTATCCCTTGAGGTAGGGAGCTAAAACTTACCACATCAACCCTTGGATAAAAAATGTTAAAAAAAAAATGACGACACAGTGACGTCATTTAAAAAAGTCATTTTTTGATAGATTTTTCGAATTTTTATTCATGTAATTTCTCCACAAAAACTGCATGACAAATTAGTAAATATTAATCTGATGAGGTATAATATCGTTTCTGCCAACTTTTCCTCGCAGAAAAGCAACAATTTTGAAGAAAATAACGAAAACATCACTTCCTGGTCGCCATCTTGAATTTACCCATGATCCTCAACTCACTGGGATATGCAAATAGGGTCAAAATGATAGAATACAACGACACGGAGTGTCAGCTATCACTTATTTATCGTTCTGGAGATAGCGCAGAAAGTTTGCTAGGGGGCATGATGCTTCCCCCAGGAATGGTAGGGTTAACCCTATCTGGCCTGGGCTTTTTGGGACCTGACCAGGCCTGGGGGGCGGAAACGCCTGCTCCCCCCCCCCCCCTAAGGGGGCTGAAACTTACCACACTATACACTTGGGTCAAGCTCTACCAGAAAATGTAAAAAAAACCCAAGATGTCTGCTTTGATGACGTCACAGTGACGGCATTTTTTGGTCGATTTTCGGTCGGATTTTCCGAATTTTTTATTTTTGCAATTTCTCAACTGCATGATAAATTAGTAAATATTAATGTGATGTGAAATAAAATATTTTGCCCATTTTTCATCGCGGAAAAGCAGAAATTTTGAAGAAATATGACAAAAACATCACTTTTCTGGTACCCACGTGGCCGCAATCTTGAATTTACCTATGATCCTCTGCTCAAGGAGTTATGCAATTAGGCTCAAAATGGCCCCAATATGATAAACTATAATGTCAAGGAGTTTCAGCTCTCCATTTTGTTGTCGTTTCGGAGATAGCGCAGAAAGTTTGATGTGGGGGGGGTTTTTGGCCCCCCCCCCCCCCCAGCCAAGTAGGGTTAAGTATTGAGCTGTTCAGATGCCCTCCATTATCAGTTTACTCAAAACCTGTAACGTCAACATTGGCTATGTAGTATGAAATGCCTGGATATATGTCCAAAATATTGGACCAAAATGTCCAAAATCTCTGGTTTTACATTTCGTAACCTGTGTCTAATTCCGGTTCCCTTAATGCCATGTTCACGATGCAAGAGAGCCGTCATAATCAATCGAGGGAACCGTGCTAGTTCTTGTGGTGTTATTAGAAATATGCAGTCAATACATTTGCCTGTGGGGTCATATGATTTCTTGTCAGTGCGCCCAAAACCGTTTTTATGTTGCGTTTATTGAGATATATTGTACTCTCGAATACGATCTGGAAATTTATTTGCATAAAATATTACCTGTAACTGAGAAGAATTATACACAAATAACATCATGATGTCTTAATGACATCATTATTTGAAAATGGTTTCTCTATTGCAGGAAACCACCTTGTACAATTTTATTTTATACATGATTAGAATTGGTGCTAACTCGTGCATTAAAAAGATCTTTCGATTGTTAAAGCAGAAGTAGTTTCGTGGATGATGACTGACTGCCGAATGTCGGATCTGACACCTATACTTAACAAATGAGAGATTTTATAACCAAGCGATGCAGACAAAAATGTCCTAATATCAGAGATTCGGAAACGTGAATAGATTCACTAATACTGGTCTAAACTAAAAAGCAATATTAAAATCGAAATATCTGACCGACAAATCAACCACTGTGACCTCATCATATCGGCCATCTTATCATACCGGTGCTAGGGGCCGTGTGGATACTTCATACTCTCCACGTGAACATCTACAATAAAAGCGCGGCTGAGATACTAAGACTACGTCCAAGAATCCACCGTATTCTCGGGTCAGTATGTTAGATACCGAGGGATGCTTTCCTGTAGAGTCATATGGTTGCTTTTTAGTCGCACAGACAATTTTTCCACCTCTTGCATATCGATCCAATCTTGGATTTCTTTATATTGTCTGGCAGACTCAATTTCCATGTCAACAAACTGTTAAATGCTGGCTCTCTAGTGTACAAGGATGTAGACAGTCTACTAATTGATGTTCCTCACACAGACATGGCATACATATATAGAGATAACACTGTATATCTAAGAGTTACTCCATTGATAGAGCGTGTTAACACACCATGGCTGTTCCTAAGACAGACATCACATGAATACACAGAGATAACACTGTATATGTGGGAGTTAGGTCCTTGCTGACAGCCATGGATGATCTGTGGTAATTAAGCAGCCGGTAGTTCCATGATCTAGCATCGAGAAACCGGCTCAATTTATCGGGCGACTTTAGCCGAGGAGACGGCACTGATCAATCTGTTTGCAATTGGATTCTGTTCAGAAATTCAATTTAATCCTCATCTGCTTTCGAGAGCATGTTGTCGCTTCGTATTAAGTGGTTCACTTACGGGGATTGCCGTCGGCTAAATCAAGTCTTCCTCGATAATTCTCGTGATAATTGGTAAACCGCTTACGAAATGAAATATATGTACCTGGTTATCATGGAACACTCTCTTAACATTTGTCGATTTGGACAATTACATGAAGATGTTGCAGATTTTCTCCATGACAACTATATTTCAGGTGGTTAGAGACTAAAAACTGGAACACTCTGCTTCGTTGCTTACCGCTCAGCATTGAGACAATAAAGCAAAGATTGGTCGACTCGGCGTCAAGATAATGTTACTGAGTCAATTGGGGCGATATGCAAGAGGTGGGAAAACTTGACGTCTGGCGACTAAAATGCAGCCATATGACCCAACAGAAAAGCTGCCCTCGGCACCTCACTCTTCTCAACCGGGAAGACGATCGATTCTCGGACGTCGCCTTAGTATCTCAGCCGCGCTATTATTGCAACTGTTCATATGGAGACTATGAAGTATCCACATCGTCCCGAGCACCGGCCTAAGCTGAACTAGATACGCAAACTCGGGAGCTGTGATGGCAGATCAGCTAAAAAAACCCCAATAACTCGTAATTAGTGGATGAGCATCGAGGACGTCTGATGGAATAAACGCCTCAACATGAAGTAAACATGGTAAAACGCAATACCCAGAAACACCAACCTGTAATGCCCAACGTCGTACGGTTTAAATATCATGTCTACCTTCGTAGACGTGATAAGTATCATGTCTACCTACGGCATGATGAATCGGTGAGGCTGCACAATAAAAGGCAACATTGGGGGCGCTCTGTCACAAGTGGACACACCATAATGCGACGATCCATCCCATTTATTCACGCACTCACCCTATATTTCAGATGTACGGTTGTAGTGTTCAAATTGTGTGAGGTTAGATTTCGTAATTTTGCCTAATTTCGCATAACCCAAAGCTAATGGCCTCATGTAGTACAATATTAAAATACAAACGTCTAGTCCGTCATTCAATATTCAACCGTCGTCTATTAAAGTATTTCCGTCCATTATCCAAAGACCTAATTCAGAGATCTTGCACGCTACGCTCGTCCGCTCTACAAACAGAACCAACGTGTTAGAACCGCGTTTGCAACGTAATTTCAATAATTGTGGTGGACTAAGCAAATCAGTCATAATTCATAGAGAGAAAGAAAACACACGAAGTGTCAAAATAAATGAAATTCGGAAAACGTTGAGTTTCAACGAAGAGACATCACAAGCCTACCCGCTAAAGTTTAACAGGTTCATGAAAATTACACAGTGATTCTTCAAGGCGGAATTATTGGTTTTTAAATATTGGTGAAAAGCCTCTTCTAGCGGAGCCAAGGTCCTCCTCATGAACATCTGCAATAAAAGCGCGACTGCGATACCAAGGCTACGTCCGAGAATCCACCGTATTCTCTGGTCTGAATATTAGATATCGACGAATACTTTCCTGTAGAGTCATATGGTTGCTTTTTGGTCACCAGACGTCGTCAATTTTTCCCATCTCTTACATATTGCTCCAATTATTATTACTCCATTTTCGCTATTGTACTGACAATGGTGTCATACCCCTGCTATGATTTCATATACGAATTTCCGTTCTCGATATGTTGAGACTGGATGGGACAGTGATCTATGAGCGGTGTTTTCACCATTTGAACTAGGTTTCAGCATCCGTACTACATGTACGTATGAAGGAGTGTAAATCACCAGTACTCGGGATTTACAAAGAGCATGCAATATTTCATCAACCGCAATAAATTGCACAAGATTAGTTAATTTTCAGATCGAGAGTAGGGAAGCCTGTCAGAGTAATTCAATAGCCAGTACATAATGTGTTCAACAGGCTTTCAACGGAGTTTGTTTCATGGCCTCTGACATCGCTATATCGGTGACGAGTGTTTTCCAACACTGAGCTTATCAATG
The DNA here is from genome assembly GCA_036873755.1 of Hanleya hanleyi. Lineage (NCBI taxonomy): Eukaryota > Metazoa > Mollusca > Polyplacophora > Lepidopleurida > Hanleyidae > Hanleya > Hanleya hanleyi. The sequence goes on from JAVTVY010035826.1 coordinate 105,723, forward strand.
AACTAAGGCATTCTACGATGTTCTAAAGAACTTCAGTGTAGAAAGTAGAGAATTTTAGAGATATTTTCTAATACACGCCTTGCCGGTTGTCTCAAAATAGCAAAAACCGCCATGTTTCCTTCCCAGGGTGCAGTGCGAACCACGAGTAAAGTTATGCCTCATGCATGCTTTAAGTATAGCCACGGACTCAAAATTGCACGAAAAATTTATTTCAAAGACATTTTTGTATGATTTCTTCAGGGTTTTTGCACAATAGAATGGTTGAGTGCTTTTCAGGTCTCTGTTAGCTTCTGACACTGTCTATAAATAAACTTACGACGATGATTTTCCCGAGGCCCATGTTGAAGATATTGCTGTATTGAAAAATTGACCTTTGGCGACTAAAAAGCAACCATATGACTCAACAGGAAAGCTTCCTTCGGTACCTCACTTTCAGACCCGAGAAGACGATGTATTCTCGGACGCAGCCTTAGTATCTCAATATCTTAGTATCTTTTTTTTGTCAGATGTTCAGACGACCGGCAAGTCGTGTATTCGACATGTGTCCGTTCCCATTAGGTTCTGCTGCATGACATTTAGAGTGTTTTAGTATCGACATGCTTTCAATACCGGAGTTTTAAAAACAGCCGCTCATTTCTCCTACAAATGAATTAATGTAGGCAGCTTTTAATTTTAACACCACTTGCGCCATCCCATTTAAGAAAGACGGACACTAAAACGTTTTATCCAGAATTTGAATTTTCTATCTATTTGATAAAGTTTGTCGTCAGGATGTTTTATTTAATACTGGGCGTTTTACCAGCCAATCTCTTCTATATTTATATTGTCTTTTTATTTTTTAATGTAACTTCTTTTATGTAAAATAGCTCAACTATAAAACAGTTATTCAGCAGCTACCAATACAAAATGAAAACGTTAGAAGAAGTCGAATAGAAACAGTTACCGACCCTATAGCTGCACGGTAACCTGGATATTGAAGTGAATTCACGGAGTAGCTAACATTCATCAACATTATCTCGTACACATTGCTACATGCTGAAGTTGTACCTTGTATAATTGAACAGCCAAGGGACGGAGAACCAATACATGGCATATTGCATGTGGAGGAGAGTTTCAGCGACTGACAGTCACGGTTAAGCTGTTGTAATTAACAAGTACAGATAGGCCCTGAATGTGGTTGTATGTAGAAACCGGCCTATGTGATGCACTGATGAATATGTTTGCAACGGAGTTCGGGCAGAGAATTCCAATTAACAGACCACGTATTAACCATTTGCCCTCATAGGCTTGTTCCGATTTGCATTGAAGTGATTCACTTAAAAGCGTCGGGTGAATTAGGGCTTCTTGGGTGATATAGCTGATAATTCAGCTGAATAGGTGATACTCCCGTCCATGCTACCATTTATCAATAGTCTAGCATTGCATGTTCTTAATAGCACGGGTTCACTCAATGCGTATCAGTTTAAAAACAAGACACTTTTGACGCTTGTTTATTAATGTGTTTAATTGTTTATTACCCTACACTGATTGCTTGACTTAAGTTTAGTGTTTATCTTGTCTTGTGCATGTGGTCTTGTTGCTATCAGGGACGCGGACATTTGTGGAGGCTGGCAACTGAATTGCGGGTCTGATGCTTGTGTATTGTGGTTTAAATAAAATTACTGTAAATGTTCCTAATTTTCCAATATCGATCACCTGAACAGATAGAATATTTCCCCTCCGCTTCTATATCTATGCACATCGTTGTTTCCTCATAGGTCCGGGTCAATACATATTTTCCTGTAAACGAAATAGACAGCTGAGCAATTTGCTTGGCATCAGAAATGAACTACACGCATACGTACTTTTGGTAATAGAGCATTTCCCGTAAGTTGATGTCTAGACAAAGTTATCTCACCAAATTATTCCGAATCCCATGCCAGTGGATGGAAATTGTGTTCAGCTGTTGCTGTGTAAGTTCCATGTGTGTTTATGGACGACATAATCATGGCTCCGAGTCCGACAGCCGTGGATCATTATGATTGTGAATCATTAATCGGAATTCCTAATTTTTTCAGCCGAGGCTTAACCTGCAACAATCTGACTATCTAAAGGTGGTCGTTAAAGCGATAGTCAAGGCAATGTAACAGAAATACTGGCTTGCTATCTGACATGAAGATATTGTGTACGTTGCCTGATAAACAAGAGTTCGAAGTAACAATTTGTTGGTGTGTACACAGTTTTGCAATGACTATGATTTTTAGCTCCCCATTACGAAGTAAGGCGAGGTATTTTGAGGGAGGTGGATTGAGGTGGTGTCTGTGTCAGTGTCCGGTTAAAATGTTTTGTTCTCATGTTTTTCTTTGGGCTGGTTAAAATTTTCTGGCCCCATTTGTGGCTTAGAAGACCTAAAAAACCCAATCCTCCTCCCTCAGGCTACACTTCAACCCATTCACTACCCTGGGGAATAAGTCCCCACCCCTGGGGCACCACATATTAAAGTTTTGGACTTCTCAGCCTCATGTGATACTAGCGTACTATTAGGTATGAGATGCAGTGTACATTTTGAAAACAAGACACACATGCCGAATCAACTACAATATATTCGTTTATAGTAATTATTAATAGTTTGGTGACATTATTTTATTTCATAAGTTCAATATGAAATAACCGGCGGGGGAATACCCACAGCACCGACTGTAACGAAAATAACTACTGTCCTATTTTAACCCTCATATGCTGAAATCTCGCAACACTAATAACATCTCATGCATTCAAGAATCCTGAAAGTATGTGAAGCATGTCATCAAACTCTCCCTCAACCCATTATGCCCCACAATACTCTTGCCTTACTCTACCACTGCCCCACAATACTCTTGCCTTACTCTACCACTGCCCCACAATACTCTTGCCTTACTCTACCACTGCCCCACAATACTCTTGCCTTACTCTACCACTGCCCCACAATACTCTTGCCTTACTCTACCACTACCCCCCAAAGGCGAGCTATTGGGGGTTTCTGAATGCCTTGTTATTCGGCATTCTCACGTCAGGTTATCCTGCTGACATACATGTACTAACAAGCTCTTCATTGTAAAGCAAAGTCCTATCACACAAATCACATCGTACGTTCAGATTCGTCTATAGTTATGTCGTTATCCAGTTATATCACAATTTCGCTACATGGTTCCCCAGAACCAGTTGTACCTTTCGTGTTTCGATGTAATTGTTGATTTTGATTCATTTGCTACAGAGAACGGTTTGTAAACATATATCATTACAAACATCAACAAAGATCAGCTATACCGATGTTGTATAACACGAATACACACGCAAGGGTAGGTCCACGAATGTTTACCATCAACTGTTACAATTACAGATACTCTGGTCGTGCTGCTCCTGTCTGGAACTATAATATAACATTATTTGTAATTGGCTGTAACACTTACCATCCGGAGTCGTTGTTCGTTTACTATACAGAGGTAAGAGAATGAGGGATTTTTTCCTCTCTGCAGATGCACATGATCTTATTACTTTAAACCTGGAAGGAAACACCTATTGCCATTGCCAACGTTTCTCCGTGTCTGGGAGAATATTCCCGACTGCGACCACCCGGTCCAGACATTTGGTAGAATATATGCGGTCGAGTGAAATGTTTATCTTCGAGATGAAATCCCAGCATGAGTACCCCTCAAAGGAGCTATGTTATTCTCGTTATTTATAAAATAATGACTAACCCCAACGCAAAAAAAGATAATCAACCTTGGACAACGTGTGAACAGAATGCCACTGCATACATCCGTGGTATCCGCTGTGGGATATCGTTGATTCCTTGTGCTTGCATTGTTTGTTTGCAGGTGTTGCGTCTGTTGACAGCGTTAGTATATTGCACGCACGTCTCTGACAGCGTATATACAGAAAATGTTGAACGCCGTAATTGATACATTAACTGTGATCGAATAAGACGGTATACTGTTTGGTGGTTCATACCCCATGTAAGAATCACGAGGCAATACATACAATAGCCAAGTCTGGGGACAACAATGTGTCTAGACTTGAGCTGGGGACAACAAGTATGGGGACAACAATGTGTCTAGACTTGAGCCTTGAACAGGTACAAAAAGCAGCTACAAATACACAAATGTATAATAAATAATAACAGGTACAATAAATATTGAACAGGTACAATAAAAGCGTACCTGAGATACAACACATATCACGAATCGTTAGATTCTTGGTATGTGCTTTAGAATAGGTTAATCGGAAGACTATACTGTGAAGTCATGTGACTGTGTAAGTATGTCGGCACCTCTTCCCACTTCCCTTATATGTGTTGTAATTTTCAACTGCACAAAAACACGGACAATATCTTCCTGCATGAAGTATCTACCTGTGGTGCACTAGAGCAATTAAACAACAATACAACGTCCTCCGATAATGCGTGATGCTACCCGATGACTGTCACACGCTGTGTCATTTATATGCGCCAGAGTTGCACATGAATTTCACCTGGTAAGTCGGTTGCAATGTGACTTGAGTGACTCCTCAAATTATCAAATATAATGCCATTTCGAGAAATGGTGATAAAGGATGATTTTGTGATGTTAAAATGTACAAATTCATATTCCAGACACGTATGAAGAAATGAGAAGTTATGACGTAATGCCACCCCAGCGAATATGAATATGCAATGATTATTTAGAGGGAAAGAATTAAACGGTTGCGGGGTTAAACCTAAGCGCATCGATTCCCTATCATTCTGTGAATTGACGATATGATGACTATCCTTCTTGGTATAAGTGATCAGGATGTTAAAAATAGAACATTTTTTTCGTGTGATGCCTTTTTGAATTTGGTGCCAACTTTCGAACTTAATAGGTATTTCGATTATTGACGCTGGAATTCGTTGGTCGACAGTGGCAGAGTAATGGATCTGAAACATATACTTATATTGTACTCAAATAACTTTATAATGGAGAACTTTTGGATACGTACAGCAAGTTTCCAACGAAATCTGTCCTCATCCCTACAGATGTGGAAATGTTTTATACGCACCATATTAACAATGGGAACGGTGGATGCTACAATATTTCCATTAACCAAGCAGATATACTGAACTGGCGTAGCAGAATCGAACATGCTCTATCTAGGAGTTATCAACAGTAATGTGGCCTAGACTCAGAATGGCTGTATACTCAGTATAACAGTTAATTTGTGTACCAGCGCAATCAACGGAGCAGTTAAAGGAACATACATGCTTGTTTCTAAAAGATACACAACTTGCTGTATAGATAGGGCAATATACATGACTGACGGTTACAGCTAAGCTGTGGTAATCAACCATGGCTTCACTAATGTTTCATCGGGAAACCTGCTCAATATGTTCGATGACTGGAGCCCAGCAGACATACGTGATAAATCTGTTTGCAATTGGTCGCTGGCATGAAACTCCAATTAATCGGTCACGTATTATAACCATATGTTCCTGGGGGCCTGGTGCAACTTTAAATTGCATTGTGGCCCACTTATCTATCCGTGAAAAGCGGTCGGCTAAATTAGGTCATTTTCGACGTCCATTAATTGTGCTAATCATTTTTAGCTTTTCATTTCATGATGGTAATAGTATACCATATTCACACATGAATATGAACATCGATATGAACAACATATAATACACGAACCTCATGTGATCCATACGAAGTAAAGTGTGATTGAGCTGCAGTACATTCCAAAAAGAGCTGGAAATGCATTTGACAAAAAGCATCATCGAAAACTCTGATCACTTCTCTCTTGTAAGAAACCAGGCAATGTTTATATATGCTATGACCGTTTTCATTTGGCGCTAATTCTGTAATTTAAAATTGGGTCTTCAGTTTATGGACGCTGAAATTCGTTAGTGGACGACGATTGAATATTCACTGACGGACCAGACGCTTGTACTCGAAACAATGCAGCTGTATGAATATACAGTTTTTGTGCATATCATTATAGCTGGGTTATTTTCAAATTGATATAAAGTTATATAATCTACTTCCATTGTCATACCGAGGAGGAGAGGGGGATTTGGTTTAATATCACACTCGGGATTATTTTACTCATATGGTGACAGCCAGTTTGAATGATGGTGGAAGCCGGAATACCCGAAGAGAACCACCGCCCATTGGCAATTAACGCAATTAATTTGTCCATCAGACATTAATGCTTATGCGTCGCAAAAGTCCGATCCAGGTAGATTCAATGCTCGATTATATCCAGAATAAATCACAGATATTGATCAATATTTTTACATTTCGTGATGGTGAATGAATGAATGAATCTTTAATCACCATACAGTATGTACAATATGAGAGTATGTATATATATGCAGAGATTATTGTTGAACAACTGAGATTGGCGGGAATAAAACCCCAGAGGGCTTGTTATATCCCAAATACTAATATGTATAATATCATATTGGCAGAAAGTAAATATACAAAAATTAAATAATATAATGGTGAATAGACTGAGTCACATTGCTGAGCTCTGATTATAATATAATTAAAAAAAAATGTTGTTTGAGCTCGGTGGCCAAAGTAAATAATAACGATTTTACTTAAAAGAGGAAATTGTCACATGTCTGCAGCATTGGAAGTTAGTGCAATGTCGATGAAAGACGAAAAGAAGATTGAATGCACCTTCGAAAATCTTATTGTTAAACAATATACACTGAGGTGTTATATAAGATAGACTTTTAGGCGGGCTTTAAAAAGTGACTGGGATAGACAAGACTTTAAATGCAGAGGCAAGACGTTCCAAATACGCGGAGCCTTCGACTTCGTTGAATAAAATGATAAGTTGGACAGCACTCGTGGCCTATACAGATTAAGATTGGCTTGACGGGTTGGATAACAGTGATTTGAATATTTGATTGGGATGGAGAGAGGATTATTAAACAATCTGTGGGTAAATGATAATACTAGGTAATCATTTATTTTATTTAGCTGGATGACATTCAGCTGTTTCATTAAGGAATTAGAGTGTGCATATTTAGGACTGGTTTGTAAATATTACAGATAACATTTTATAGTCGTTTCAATCTATATGTGGGACGTTATCTTAGTAAATTGGTTTATGCTCTGAATTGACTGATTACAAGCGTCTGGTCCGTCATTCATAATTCAGCCGTCGTCCATTAGAGAATATCCGCGTCCATAATTCAAAGACATCATTGCTGATCAGTATTCTTAATCCATATGATATTCGTTGTAAAGTCGTCATCTATAGAATGATGTATCTCAGTCACGCTTTGATTGTGACTGTTCATATGAGTACCATGAGGATCTTGAAGTACATGGGTTCATACGGCCCCTAGCCCCGGGTTAAGCGGAATTAGACACAAGTTACGAAACGTAACGCCATAGATCTTGGACTCTACGCTCGTATTTTGCTATCAGCATGCGATATGTATCGCCAAATTTGAGAAACTTTGAGTGGAGGCTATCCATACACCAGATGTTTGGTCACTGGATAAATACATGTGCACTGAATATCCATCTGAATTGTCAATGACGGTAAAGGTTGTCATCGTCATATTTTCAATGCTGCAGGATTCCATGTTACAGTGGGTGTATTCAAAGTTGATGTACTCATCGACATACAAGGAGTTGAACAAAGAAACTTCGTGCTTGCTATATGCAGCGGGAATTATTAAAAACCGCTGCCCAATTTGTCTTTATGGAATCTTTAAAATTGTTTGTATTTTATTGATTTGTTTGGTCTTCTAGTTCTTTATGATTGGAAGTTGCCCATGAACTGAGGGTTCCAGGGATTATTTTCATCATTAATACAAAAACATAATCTATAACCTTCCAAAAGATGAAGGCAACCTTTCAAGTAATCACGAGATATATATGGCCCAGGGATATTATGTAGCAATGGAGCACGTGTTGATGATTTATCAGCGATGATCATTTTCCTCAGACTCATTTATCCAGTACTCGACATGTAATATCAATACTGTGCCAGGGGAACTCCATCAATATACCTGGCGTTGTGACCCTTGAATACCAGCTACATGTACATGCTAATACTACTGACCCGATTAGACGTGTTTTATAGATAGGACACTTGTCGTTTATGTGAAGCTACCAGAAAGCGCTCTCCGACATGTATGACACTGTCGTATCCGTTTCCGTACTTAAGCTAACGTACTTAGTGCAATACATACTCTCCTGGCATTTGAAGCACACAATTTGCGAAAAATAGAAAATAAACTGTCTGAAAAGTTTTATGATCACTCACGGGTGCAATTTTGAATTTCCTCTTGATCCTTCGCACCTCGGATTCCGACCCCCCCCAACCAGATAGTTTTAAGATGATGCGGTGATGTAGTATCCATTTGAAAACGTCGATATTTGGCCACTCTGTGCTTATCGATTCGAGTATACAAAAGCCAGACTCTGCTTAACACAAGTGGTCGATTTTCATCCGCAAACGTGAATCTAGGCATCGACTCCCGCAAGGCAGACTCGAACCAATGTGACGTTTTCGGATATATAATGGGCAGTAAATACTGGGGTAGGAGTTCTAAATTCTAAATAATGATCTACTATCATCCTTAGTCATGAACTCCGTAATTGCAACACATATTTTTACAAATACTGATATTTACTTGTCTTCATCATACCTATTTTCAACATTACATGTACCAGGGATCCTTGTTGAAATCAAATCTGTGCGCTCAATGTCTAGCACAGGCCCACCATGTGTTTGAGCATAACTTGTATAGTACAGTATACAGTACTTGTATAGTCCATTTACCGGCCTCTGGGTGTCACGGGTTCGATTTAAGTACGACAATACCAATATTCCAGCATTACTGAGAAAGAAAGTCCTCTCTTAATAATAAAAATTCAATATCAATCCACTCTCTAAAGGGCAATGAAACAAAACGAGTATTCTCATACATTAATCATAGCTGATCCAATAAGATACGTATTACATCAACACAAAATTGAAGTATTCGGAGATGTGCAAAGATTTAGAGCGTCTGAAAGCAGTTTTCGTTCACATTCTATATATGAAAAATACCAGTATTTCGATTTCTGATAATTTATTTATTAACAAGTAATCCCGGAAAAGATTAGAACAAAACAATCGCCTTCATGGATGGATTTTTTTCTAGAAACAACAATGCAATCATTTGATTGCTGAATTCAAATTTTCAAATGGAAATCCAGCACATTCATTGACTTGATGGGGAAATTGGGAGGAAATCCAGCCAATCACAATGTTTCTGTAAAGATTCATACATGTACTACCTTCGCACCTGATATCGCTCAGTCTGGGACCGGATAGATAGAAAATGGTAACAAAACGGCTTCTGACGGAACGATAACAGAACTGTAACGTCTCAACTCGATGGCTGATATCAGTAGGTTAGTTGGGGCCTATTAACACACTTGACACTTTCATTGCTTCGAAGGGTCTGCAACTATTATTTTTATCTGAAATAAAGATCCACTATCGTATTTATACTCTACAGCGAGCAAAATGTATGCAACTAAATCGGACAAGAAATCGACCACAGAGCAGCCATTGGATTATTGGATTGTTACATTTTGCTGAAAGAGGCTGACGTTTTAAGGTAGAAAAGCTTCAGCCGTTCATGGTGAAGTAATGAGATGAAGAGTGGGGGTTAGGAAATGCACCATCTCTCTACACCCAACCGTCATACATTTCCCCTAGGGTTGAGGTAAGAATAATGTAAGAAATCACATATTTCTCTCCCAGATTAGGTTGCGGTACTAATGATGTAAGAAATCATACATTTCCCCTCCATATAGGGCGGAGATAAGAATAATATAGCAAACGATTTTTCACCTCACCATATAGTTCCAACAAAGAGCCTGAACACACATATATATACACGGAATTAACCATAATGGCATTACTGTATATTTGCACAGAACCGCATGAATGGGGCTATTGTTAACAACGTAACGATTTTCACTTAAATGGCTGGAACATGATTTTGCCTTTTCCATCATCAATAGGTTTGGGTTAGCATTTCCTGTTTTCATGGAAGTCTTTTCATGCTCGCCATGTAACGTCTGCATGCTATGTGCTGAGTGTATTAGTTGAAAGGTGCGACTTTGACAATGAAATAATCGAAGTCATTCGTCATCGGCTCCCCGAGATAGGTATAGCTGCTCTATATTGCTTTGGCCACTCGTTTATGAAGAAATCAGAAGATACGGCCCGATGAAGAAATATTTTCTCCATTATCCCTGGATGTATACTTTATGTAAACTCTCAGCAGACGTGTGATGAGGTCATTCAAGATGACCGCATGGACTCCAACAATAAAAACATGGCTGAGATACAAATCATCACATGGATGAATTTGGTTGTTGTGATGTTTTAGATGTGCAGTCAGAGAACTGGATAGGGTGGTCATATGACTTCTTGTCAATAAACCGGCATGATTATTCTTAATCAAAGGTTTTCTCGGTACAAATCTTTGTATTCGACATCCTGTGACTGAAAATGCACTTCATTTCGTCGTGGAACGTTCTCGTCTTTGTTAGGTAGGCCGGTATACCAAGGCTACGTCTGAGAATCATCCGTATTCTAGTCTGAATATAAGGCACCGAGGGTTGATTTTGTATCGCTAGACGTCATCATTTGTCACCATCTCTTACATATCTCACCAATAGATTGTTAATCCATAAGTATAGTCGGCATTATTGTCCAATTTACCTGTCTGCAGGGGATGATGGAATGAAGTTCATTCATCACCTGCACAAAGAGATACCTATTTCTAGAAGAAGCTTGTCATCAATCAGTCTGCGAACAATCATATTCTATTTAATCGTCCCTCACATACATTGCTACAATAGACAATAATATCAAGATCACAACCAAGTTGATAACACACATTTATCTAGCAAGGCTGTAGTTTTCTCCAATTTATTATGAAAAAGGGGAACAAACATCTTTAAGTGGCCCAAAAGCTCCCACAACCTCCCAAATTCACACAGGCATGGGGCAAGATTCAAATAGCTGACATACACTACCCTATGTCTGAAATTTTAGAAATCTTGTTCTTTCTCAATGCTATTTGTGACATTAACACAATCTGGCGATCTGGGGTGTATCGCAGCCTGGGGGTTGGGGACGGAAATCCCCCTATATAATTTCACTATCCCTAGGGCTAGATCGCTGAAACTTATCACACAGTATCGTTGGTTTTGGAAATTTAGGCCCCGGCATACCAGGATAGGTCCCAAGAGCCCAGGCCAGATAAGGTTAAGGGATCCAGACCATTCTTTACATTTAATCTCTGAATTAAAGGAGGGGAAGTTGATGCTGGGTCGACACCGGGCCTTACAGACTAGTGCTTTTTGTTAAATACCGTCATTTTCATCTGACGACGATACAGCTCACCAATCCGCAGTGTATGAGTTGCCACAGCAATACAGTTCACCAATTACCAATATACGAGTTGTCAGAGCATTTCCACCATAGCTCGCTAGATTTGTATCTAATACCGCTTATGCCGGTGCTAGGGGCCGTGGGGTCATGTCAACCAAGCTGCCACATGAACAGGTACAAGAAAAGCGTACATGAGATACAACACATATCACGAATAGTTAGATTCTTGGTATGTGCTTTAGAATAGGTTAACCAGAAGACTATACTGTGAAGTCATGTGGCTCTGTCAGTTTGTCGATCGGCACCTCTCCCCACTTTCCTTATATGCGTTGTAATTCATTCAACAATCAGTTCTCACCAGTGTTCACCATACATGTGTTATCCTGCCTGTATAAGGATTTCATTAGAGATAGATGCTATTTTACGTGAGTCCTGGTATGTAGAATGTATTTGCAACAACTGTCGATATATTTCAGCAGTAATAATTATTTTCATGTCATGAATGATACTCCATTGAAAATATGATGGAGAAATACTACTTTGACACTGAACAAGACATACCTGTGCAATTTCTTCTACAAAATGCTCCACTACTGTGAAATTTCCGGGAAATTAGCTGCTGGCTGATTGGCTTATTCCCTTCCCCGTGACCTGTTATCTCAGTTTCGGCATTTGTACATTTCCACGGGAGCATAATTTGGATATGGGTTGTTGCGATATTTTGCGTTTCCAGTACGGTTGTTTCCGAATATGACAAGATAAACTTTACTCTTTCGGCAACTCTCAGATAAGGCGAAATGGATCTTCGAACGTTATTCGAATGTACAGTCACAGCCATGAACTGCATTCTGGAACAACACGCATTGAATATTCATTTGCATATACGAATGTTGTCGGTGATGTTGTTGGTTTGAATTGTGTTACTTTGGTTGTAAACTTTGGGATGTATTCAGCCGAGATCACTACGTAGGTATCTTGTCAGATACACTATACGTTCCTACCAAAATTCCATGTCATTGCCTACCACAACTACAAGTACGTTTTCCGTATACATCAGACCATCCTTTGGATAGGAATGATTGTATTAAAGAGACAATATACTCAAGGCGTTTACGAGATTGACCATGATCGATTGTTGCTTTACCGTTTTTGTCTGGATCGCCACCGCGTAGCGGTGTCGACCAGACTATGCTGCCACTCACGAAATTTATGCAAATGTGTACGTGCACTATAATGCGGTGACCCTGGGTTAACCTGTATCACTCCGCCAGTGATTTTCACTGTGTTGAGTCCTATATCAGGGTATTAACCAGAAAATGAAGAAAAAAACAGTCGTAATCGTTTCATGTGAACTAGAAATAAAACGAGATCTGAATTTGAGTGTATTTCATATTCATTTCTTCGCCCAGGGATTGCTTAAATCCGTGGACTATTTTTTTGTTCTTTGGTTACGGGCGATCGGCTCAAACCCGGTTCTCAGCGCCCACCAGGCGATAACTCGATTCGATTCGATTCGATTTATTTCTATACATGGAACATACAGAAATATTAAAAGGTTCATATTAAAAACTACAGGACAAGACAAATGCATATACATACACATACATATAGATACATACATGTGCACACAGATAGAACATGGTACCTTAACAAGGCTATTTGGTCAACTCATGCCAGCACTGTGCTGTCACCGTAGACTGTTGTAAATGTAAATTGATGACCTGGTAATATGGTAAGCTGCCCACCTCGTGTTTGCCGTCTGTGCGCTTTTTGCATCTGTCTTGAGTTTGCGGTAAGTCAGATTACTTATAATATATAAGTCTGGTGTTTATAGTTCGTAATTTGTTTGTTGACAACGATAGCGTTGGAGAGACAATTTGTGCGAAAATCCCTGTTAATGTTGCTTGTTCCTTGGTCCGACTGTCGCACTTGACAGGTTCAGGTTCTGGGATTATGAAGACACCAGTTTTCAACACTCGTACGTTCTTTCCCGTGAAGTCGGCGTTCGTTACTATTTTAATGTGTACGCATACTGCATGGAATATACTTCCAGAGGAGATATGTGTCGAAGCAACAGCAATAGTATTTACATTTTTCTCGTCTTGTGAACTTGACCGGATCCTGTCCACTGCAAATTTATGTATTATGTACTCTGCTCTCCGAATATAATTTAGTTTCAAAAAGTTTGAACAACAACAAAACTTTTCGAAAGTGGAAACAACAGAATTTGTCAGGTACCGCTTTCGAAAAGTTTTGTTGTTGGTGGTGTTCAAACTTTTTCAAACTAAATTATATACGCAATGATCGTACAGCAACAACAACAGGAATTTTCGCACGTTGTCAACAAACAAATTTACTATAAACACCATGCAGGCATATATAAGTAATGGGGACTTAACAAACTCATGCAGCTCTTGCAAATATCTGTGCTACACAAATAAAAACACATTAATAAAACTATCCAGTCTCCTCGCATATTTGTCGCTTTGTCATAATAAAATTGCATGAATTATGAAAATCTGCTCGCAAAAACTGGTAGAAGACATTGACGCAGACGATCCACTTTTAACCATATTACTGTAGATAGTTTCTTGCTACCATGAAGACCTAGCATATTTCTAAATGAACCGCCTTCACAAATTCACTTCCTTGAAGACTAAACTGTGTTCCAGTTGTGATTTCCCAAACAGACTCGTCCATAAATTGGAGAAAATCTCCACATTTATCCATACATCTGCTATTGACTGAAACATGCCAGCTGAAACGTTTTGAAACTTTAAATCCATTATTGGCGATCCAGACATCAGTACTTTGAGTACTTTCATTTTTGATCTTGCTTCTGGACGGTAGATGGTAAACCTATTATAAATGACTAGTACAAAAGATGGTTAGTACACTTCAATGATGAAAAATGCTCTTTCCTTTTCCTTTCATCTATTAAAATTAATGAAGATATATAGTCCTCAAGTTGGAGACCATGGCTTGAATAATTAATAATCACACGAGTCTCTGCATGACCCGAGGCTATGGTACTAAACGACAATGATATATATGGTATAGTTGTATGGATTTATTCGAGAGCTGTTCCGTATGCTCCAGTTGAGAAAAACAGTTCCAGGAAAACCATATCCCCATTCGAATATTGCATTCCACCTGACATCTGGGCTGGATAAAGCTTTTTCCCATGAATAAACTATTTCAATGCTGCAAATGAGACGCAAGTCAAGTGAGTGAGTGAGTGGTTGAATGTAATTAAACGTCGCTTTCAACACTATTCCAGTCATATCACGGCGTTGGGTTGTATTCCTTCACAGCCTGGAACCCATGAGGAGGGGGTTTGGCTTATTACCACACTCAAGGTTGTTTCACTCATATGGTGACAATCAGTTTGGTTGGTGGAGAAAGCCGGAGTATCCGGAGAAAACCACCGCCCGTCGGCAAGTAACTGACAAACTTTCACACATGGATCAGCTAGGCTCGAACCCGTGCCGGTTCAGCGGTGTGAGGCTAGCGGTCACCAGCGAAGCGCCTTAGACCACTCGGTAGGGTCCTATTACTTTTTACACCCGGGAACACCACGGGTGGGGTCCTATTCCTTTTCACCCCCGGGAACTCCACGGGTGCCCCCGTTAGTCGCCTCTCACGACAAGCTCTTTGATGAGCTGATGCCTATTTTTACCATGACCTGGCGTGTGCACAACGACATCCCAGGTCAACTCCGGATGTCCCACGACGGGACGACCCAAGTCAACCACACTGTCAGGAGGATTGTTTTCAGAATTGGTCTGTCAAGTCTTATGCCCCAAATTATCTGGTCAATTTGACAAAATCCTTCCGACAGTCTGCGACCATAAAAGCGTGCGATGACAATATTCGTTTGAAGATCAGACGATAAATATTTGCAAGCCTTGTCTTCCATGCAATGATCTTACCATTCTATATCTCGGTCGCTGATATGTGTAAATAAATTTAATTGGACCAATATCCATTTACAAGACACCCCCATTAAGTCTATTTGCCGAATATTCCTGGAAATAGATCAATAAAATTCGCTTGCCAATTATTTCTGACTTCACGAAAGATATGGCTCAATCAACACAGATATTATAGTGGAGATACTTAAACATGTGCTGTCGAGTTGGTTCTGTTCGTGCGTATTGTATGTATATCCAAACGGAGCTCTGCATCCACTTGTTCACTTATTGGGAATATGTGTATTTCAGTATCTGGTAATCAATGCGTAAAGCCTAAAACGAAATGACATCGCAAATAAATGGCTTTACGATAATTACAAAATCAGCGTTAGAGATTTGACGACAGAACAATCGGGATAACTTGCCGGTGTCATTGGAATGTGTTGGGCACTTTTCTATCCAGTTTTGGCAAAACGTAAGTTCCCGTTCTGACAATTGGCTAAAACTCTCATTTCCTTTTCAATAGAGTCGTGATCCGCCAAGCAAAATCGACCATATCATGCAATCTACACCCCAATTCCAGAATTTGTATCTATTTCCATTAATTAACAATCGCCAAATTTCAATTGATTTCCTACTCACGCCTCGCCCATAGTCGCATAATAGTTCTGTCAGGCACCATTTCGACCCGCAAACATCGTTCGTGGAATAATTCACCTGCTAGTTGTAATGCTGTAGTCTGGACGGTAGTTTGTGTGGTTTGTTGGCATTACCCCATTAACGCCAGTACACACAATTCAATTTATATGTCGTACAAGTTACTTCGCGGAAATAAACTTTAGAGAGAGTCAAGCATTTCACCGCGGTAGTAAAATCTATAAAGCTATTAGATATCTGAACAAAATACATGCCTTTACATGCTTCCCTGGGTTATTTTACTAATGCACTATCTGATGTGACATCTATCACGAATCGTTAGATTCTTGGTATGTGCTTTAGAATAGGTTAACCGGAAGACTATACTGTGCAGTCATGTGGCTCTGCCAGTATGTCGATCGGCACCTCTTCCCACTTCCCTTATATATGTTGTAATCTGATTGTTCAATGGAAAAACATATCAGTTTGACCAGAACTGATGCAATTTGGGCACAGTTGGAAATTTGCAGCATGTCATTATTAACACACGTTAATTCGTTATTTGGGAGGGGGGGGGGATAAAATTACCGTCAGGATTTCCACTGCAAATACTTAATACAGCTGCCATTATTGTTACGTCGCCAAGTGAATCACTCGTTGCAAATTACCAATAGGCATCAAGGATGGCGAGTATTAGCCATGACAGATTCGTGTGAATTTCTTTTCATAGCCAAATTGGATTTGCAAACATATTTATCACAGGCGCCCATAAGGCGAATGTCGTATAACATATTAAACCGCTTTTGCGACACTACATTTTGGCCAATGTGTGTGATTTCAAGCCGTGAATTCTCACCGACATATATATGTCAGGTGTCCTGTGGGAATATCCATTACATGCTACTAGGTTATCGATTGCTCTTGCATGCTATAGGTGAATCATTACAGCGTATACTTAACTTATTCGCTCTGTAAATCCTACTTATACTGCTCCCTTGCTATTCTTTGAGTTATTGAACTTCGCTATTCGATCTAGTGTATACAGTCCGCTGGGGAGATATACGTTTCCGAATGTTCGCATACCTACGAAACAAGATGTTTATCACGGAGGTTTTGCTTTGCACTTCTGTCCAAGAGCTAAATTTTTCTTGGCTCATGATATGGAATGTTGCGGTATTTTGGGTTTCCAGTACGTTTGTTTCCGAATGTGACTACATAAACTTTACTCATTCGTCAACTCACCCGAGAGGAGCATATGGATCTTCGAACGTTATTCGAATGTACAGTCACAGCCATGTTAAGACTGATAATTGCACCCTGGAACACGCATTAAATAATCATTCGTATATAAAGATGTTGTCGGTGATGTTGTCGATTTGAATTGTGATACTATGGTTGTAACATTTGAGATATCCAACCGGTAGCACTACATAGGTATCTTGTCAGCTACATCATTATATGTTCCTAATATAACTACAAGTACCTTTTCCGTATACATCAAATCATCCTTTGCATAGAAATGGTTGCGTTAAAGAGACAATATCCGCCAGACGTTTATGAGAGATGCAAACGAGATTGACCATGATCGATTGTTGCGCTACAGGTTATTTCTGGCCTTGTTGTTGGACTCTACACGGTAGATGGACAAATGAAAAAAAATATCTATTATAAATGACTAGTACAAAAGATGGTTAGTACACTTCAATGATGAAACATGCTCTTTCCTTTCATCTATTAAAATTAATGAAGACATATAGTCCTCAAGTTGGAGACCATGGCTTGAATAATTAATAATCACACGAGTCTCTGCATGACCCGAGGCTATGGTACTAAACGACAATGATATACATGGTATAGTTCTACGGATTTTATTCCAAACCTATTTCGTATGTTCCAGTTCAGAAAAGCGGTTCCGGAAAAAATGGACCCAAACTTGTTTGGCTCAAAATGGAATTTGACCCAAAAAGTCTATGCCCAAAATTATCTGACCAAATCCTTCCGGCAGTGTGCGACCATAAAAGCGTACGATGACAATATTCGTTTGAAGATCAGACGGTAAATATTTGCAAGCCTTGTCTTCCATGCAATGATCTTATCATTCTATATCTCGGTCGCTGATATGTGTAAATAAATTTAATTGGGTCAATACCCATTTACAAGACACCCCCATTAAGTGTGTTTGCCGAATATTCCTGGAAATAGATCAATAAATCTATAAAATTCGCTTGCCAATTATTTCTGACTTCACGAAAGATATGGCTCAATCAACCCAGACATTATATTGGAGATACTTAAACATGTGCTCGTCGAGTTGGTTCTGTTCGTGCGTATTGTATGTATAGCCATACGGAGCTCTCCATCCAGTTGTTCACTTATTGGGAATATGAGTATTTCGGTATCTGGTAACCAATGCGTAAAGCCTAAAACGAAATGACATCGCAAATAAATGGTTTTACGATAATTACAAAATCAGCGTTAGAGATTTGACGACAGAACAATCGGGATAACTTGCCGGTGTCATTGGAATGTGTTAGGCGCTTCTTCTCCCGTTCCGACAATTGGTTAACACTGTCATTCTCTTTTCAATAGAGTCATGATCTGCCAAGCAAAATCGACCAAATCACGCCATCCATGCGAAATCAGACACCCATAAGGCAGTCGTGATCTGCGGCAGGTCCTACATGTATTTTCATTCCAGAATTTGTATTTATTTCCACTAATTAACAATCGCCAAATTTTAATTGATTTCCTACTCACGCCTTGCCCATAGTCGCATAATAGTTCTGTCAGGTACCATTTCGACTCGCAAACATCGTTCGTGGAATAATTCACCTGCTGGTTGTAATGATGTTGTCTGGACGGTAGTTTGTGTGGTTTGTTGGCATTACCCCATTAGCGCTAGTACACACAATTGAATTTATATGTCGTGCAAGTCACTCTGCGGAAATAAACTTTGGAGAGAGTCAGACAATTCACCGCGATAGTAAAACCTATGAAGCTATTAGACATCTGAACTAAATACATGCATTTACATGCTTCCATGGTCTATTTTGCTAAGGCACTATCTGATGTGACATCTGATTGTTCCATGCAAAAACATATCAGTTTGACCAGAACTGATGCAATTTGGGCACAAGTGGAAATTTGCAGCATGTCATTATTAACACACGTTAATTCGTTATTTGGGGGGGGGATAAAATTACCGTCAGGATTTCCACTGCAAATACCAAATACAGCTGCCATTATTTTTACGTCGCCAAGTGAATCACTCGTTGCAAATTACCAATAGGCATCAAGGATGGTGAGTACTAGGCATGACAGATTCGTGTGAATTTCTTTTCATAGCCAAATTGGATTTGTAAACATATTTATCACAGGCGCCCATTCGCCGAATGTCGTATAACATATTAAACCGCTTTTGCGACGGCACATATGACCACTGTGTGTGATTTCATGTCGTGAATTCTCACCGACATATATTTGTCAGGTGTCCTGTGGGAATATCTATTACATGCTACTAGGTTATCGATTGCCCTTGCATGCTATGGGTGAATCATTACAGCGAATACTTAACTTGTTCGCTCTGTAAATCCAACTTATACTGCTCCCTTGCTATTCTTTGAATTATTGGACTTCACTATTCGATCTAGTGTATACAGTCCGCTTGGGAGATGTACGTTTCCGAATGTTCGCATACCTACAAAACAAGATGTTTATCACGGAGGTTTTGCCTTTCACTTCTGTCCAAGAGCTAAATTTTTCTTGGCTCATGATATGGAATGTTGCGGTACTTTGGGTTTCCAGTATGTTTGTTTCCGAATGTGACTACATAAACTTTACTCATTCGTCAACTCACCCGAGAGGAGCATATTGATCTTCGAACGTTATTCGAATGTACAGTCACAGCCATGTTAAGACTGATAATTGCACTCTGGAACACGTATTAAATAATCATTCGCATATAAAGATGTTGTCGGTGATGTTGTCGATTTGAATTGTGATACTATGGTTGTAACCTTTGAGATATCCAACCGGTAGCACTACATAGGTATCTTGTCAGCTACATCATTATATGTTCCTAATATAACTACAAGTACCTTTTCCGTATACATCAAATCATCCTTTGCATAGAAATGGCTGCGTTAAAGAGACAATATCCGCCAGGCGTTTATGAGAGATGCAAACGAGATTGACCATGATCGATTGTTGCGCTACAGGTTATTTCTGGACTTGTTGTTGGACTCTACACGGACGATGGACAAATGAAAAAAAAGATCTATTATAAATGACTAGTACAAAAGATGGTTAGTACACTTCAATGATGAAAAATGCTCTTTCCTTTCATCTATTAAAATTAATGAAGATATATAGTCCTCAAGTTGGAGACCATGGCTTGAATAATTAATAATCACACGAGTCTCTGCATGACCCGAGGCTATGGTACTAAACGACAATGATATACATGGTATAGTTCTACGGATTTTATTCCAAACCTATTTCGTATGTTCCAGTTCAGAAAAGCGGTTCCGGGAAAAAAGGGCCCACAATTGTTTGGCTCAAAATGGAATTTGACCCAAAAGTTTGGGTCCGTCAAGTCTATGCCCAAAATTATCTGACCAAATCCTTCCGGCATTGTGCGACCATAAAAGCGTACGATGACAATATTCTTTTGAAGATACGACGGTAAATATTTGCAAGACTTTTCTTCCATGCAGTGATCAAATCTATATCTTGGTACAAATAACTATAATTGGGTCAATACCCACTTACAAGACACCAGCATTAAATTTGTTTGTCGAAGATTCCTTTACATAGATCAATAAGGCTATAAAGTTCGCTTGTCAATTATTTATGACCTCACGAAAGATATGGCTCAATCAATACAGACATTATAGTGGAGTTACTTAAACTTGTGTTCGTCGTCATGAGTAGGTTATGTTCGTTAGTATGGTATGTACAGCCAAACGGAGCTCTACATTCAGTTGTTCATTTATAGGGAATAGGAGTGTTTCGGCATCCGGGAATCAATGCGTGAAGCATAAAACGAAAGGACATCTCAAGCTATTACGATAATTACAAAATCAGTGTTACAGATTTGACGACAGACCGTTCGCAATGACTTGCCTGTGTTATAGGAATATACTGGACGCATTTCAATCCGTTCCGGCTAATTCCTGTTTCAATGAACAATCATGATCTGCCAAGCAATATCGACCATATCACGTCATCCATGCCAAATCAGACACCCATACGGCAGTCGTGATCTGCTGCAGGTCCTACATGTATTTTCATTACAGCATTCGTTTTTTCATTCCACTAACAGATAATCTTCAAACGCCTTGCCCATAGTTCCATAATAGTTCTGTCATGCACCATTACGACCCGTCAACTTCGTTCGTGGAATAATTCACCTGCTGGGTGTAATGATGTTGTCTTGACTGTGGTTTGTTGGCATTACCCCATTAACACGAGTACACACGATTCAATTTCGTGCGGAAAAAACTTTGCCTATAGAGAGAGCCAGACACTTCACCGCGGTAGCAAAAGCTATGAAGCTCATAGACATCTTAACTAAATACATAAATACATGCCATTACATGCTTCCCTCGGCTATTGTACTAACGCACTATCTGATGTGGCATCTGATTGTCCCATCGAAAAAACCCCATATCAGTTTGAGTGAGTGAATAAGATTTAACATCGCTTTCAACATTATTTCAGTCATATCACGACTAACCAACTAAGTACCACCCAGTCAAGTTGCGTTCCCGCTGCTTCAACATATCAGTTTGATCAGAGATTATGCAATTTGGGCACAGGTGGAAATTTGCAGCATGGTATGATTAACACGCGTTAATTCGTTATTTAAGAAAATTAAATTACCGTCAGGATTCCAAAGTAAATACCAAATACAGCTGCCATGATTGTTGACGTTGTCTAGTGGATCACTCATTGGAAATTACCAATAGGCATCAATTATGGTGTGTATTAGGCATGACAGATTCGTGTGAATTTCCTTTCATATTTATATTTATCACAGGATCCCATTCGCCGAATGTCGTATAACATATTAACCGCTTTTGCGACGCCACATATGACACCTGTGTGTGAATTCTCACCGACATATATCAGGTATTCTACAGGAATAAGTAGGGCATGCTACTAGGTTGTCGCTTGCCCTTGCATGATAAAAATGAATCATTACAGTGAACCGTTAACGTGCTCGCTCTGTAAATCCTACTTATATTGCTCCCTTGGTATTCTATGAATTTCTGGATTTCATGATTCGATCTAGTGTATACAGTCCGCTGGGGAGATATACGTTTCTGAATGTTCGCATACCTACAAAACAAGATGTTTATCACGGAGGTTATGCATTGTACTTCTGTCCAAGAGCTAATTATGTCTTGAATGGAGAATCACAGAAAATATGTGATTAGGTGGTTGTTCTTCCAGTTGTCTTCAAAAGTCAATGAATATGCCTGATTTCAATCAGAAATTTGAATTAATGAATCAAATTTTCAAAAAAGGTATCCCATGCACTGTTGTTTCAATAAAACTCCATTTGAAGGGCTGATATAATATTGAGAAAAAATGTCGTTCGTTCTAAACTATCCACATACACAAACACATTGCGTTAGATCTGTTATCGTAGAGAAATGTAAATGTGTTTTCATGGCAACAGCCAATGGAATTTCCTCAAAAATGAATGATAAATGACACACATAGCATTTCAAATTTTCAAAAAGAAATCCAGTATTTTCTTTGGTTGTGGAGAGAAATGGAAATACATCCGACCAATCACAGACTTTCTCTAGAGGTTCAATTACGCCCAATGTTTGTAAGACCTGTTTGTGCAGAATCTGCAAATCGCCTGCCCAACTGCTTACTTATTGTTCAGAATAAACTATTAAGATGCTTAAGGGAGTAGAGGACGTTCATTTCTAGAGGTTGATTTTTTTTTTAAATTTCAGGATTTTTTCATCAGGTTAGGAGAAGATGATCCATGGAAAAAAAATAGGGGGTCACCATACTCGTTAAAAAATATGATAGCCAAAAGCATGTATACCACTTAAAAGCCATAACACTGAATACATAGGAAAATTTGGATTTTTTCTTCTTTGATGCTCAATAAATCAAACTTCCCAAGGTCAAATTTTTCCCATTTTGCTATATAATACTAAACACATATAGTGCTTGTTAAATATGTAATACAAACAGGGGGGACACCATACTTTCTTAGAAAATATTAGCGGTATAACAGATAAACTGTGCCTTTTCCGTCCTATTTCCAGGAGGGGGTAGGGGTGGGCGTGGAGAATATTATTGAAGTTCCAATTATTAGCCATTCAGAAGTTTTCTTTTTGTTGAAAGTGAATAGGAGTGAATTTGGGGGTATTCCGGAGGAATAATTTTTAACCTATGGAGCACTTTGCACCCTCCAACCGTTGAATTTAAAATGCTAATTTTTTGGTCCGTCCCATCACACTATCGACCCACCAGTAGAACGCATAAATGGTTGTGTTGTGTCTTTTGTTGATTTTTATTCCATTTTGAGATGTCTGCGTACTTTTGTTAGGAAATTCAGCTTGTTTTGAAAAATCCGACAAATCACCATGTTGTAGCCCCATAAGAGCAGGGAAATGAACGTCCTCTACTCCCTTAATTGACGACTCTGACGTCTGTCAGCACTGCATTTGGGAAATTATTCACCAAAGGTCTCCATTCTGGACAGGGATATTGCAGTGGGGCCTGCATATTGCGTATACTTATCTCGTCTAGTAGCATTTGCTAGATCCTGTGTAAAATGTGACTATTTTTTTTATCAGCGTCGCAAAACATTATTGCAGAAATGCGCTATACCACAAATTTGGCGATACATATCCCAGGCTGATAGCAAAATACGAGCGTAGCGTGCGAAATCTATGGCGTTACGTTTCGAAAGTTTTCTCATTCCGCTTAACACGGGACTACGAGCCGTATGAACCGATGAACTTCAAGATCGTCGTCATGTTCAGACATGAACAGACACATTCAAAACGGGACTTAGATGCATCATTCCCTAGATAACGCCCTTACAACGAAAATCATGTTTTTTAGTATGTATTCACAATCAATAGCATAGTATACGGTGAGGATATATATACATACATTCCTAGAATTTTCAGTTTGTACAGTAACATGCGCGCAGTATTTCATACAACCGATAATCCATAAATTGATTTCATACAACCGATATTCCATAAATTGATATTCTATATGGTCTCTAGAATAATTATACCATATCTTTCAAGTATTCTAATATGTGTCTAGTAAGAGGGGATATATCTGTGTCTGTTTTTAAAACAGCATGCCACTATTTCTTTACTTGCGTTGTGACCAGTTGTGTAAGGGAATTGCCTGAAATTTGGCATCACTGAAATGGATTGAGAATATTGATGAGCGATACAGATTTCATATTTTTGGGACATCACGATGTTTTTCCGGCATCATTGAAAACTGCTGACATATTTTCTTTTGCCCGAATCCACCCTGTGTATATGTGTACTATAATTGTTTTTTTTTTAAATTTGGTGCTAATGCTGTTATATGAATTAGGTCTTTGGATTATGAACGCGGTGATTCTTAATGGACAAAAGTTGAATATTGAATGTCGGACTACTGTATTTAGTGTGGGTACGATTTCCATCAGACCAGAGTTTGATTATATAAATCAAGGAAATATTTGAAAAGGATAATTCTACCAGGATTTGGAGTGCGGAAGCAAAAAACGTCTTCTGTTAGCCACTGTATTTTGTATAGTGACATATGTTCGCTAGGGAACTGTCGTCTGACATTATAATATGGAAACGAGAAAGCAGACATTGATATCCCAGGGGATGCCGAAGCTTGGCGAATGGATACACACGGCGAATAAGCATAACACTGTCGACAGACAATAATGAATATGGCAGTCACAGTTCAGCAAAAAGTAGTCTATAAGGTAAATGTTAATCCAACTAATCAGCCTGGCCGTTGCGTGTTTGTTATTCGCTATACGAAAGAAGATGATAACATATCATTTGGCTACGCAGGATGCGGTCGATATTGGAACGTAAAACATACTTTTCAAATGCCAGGCGTACACGTAATCAATTAATATAGGTTAACATCTTCCACAACGTTCACTGTTTATCCCAACGATTGCCATGCACAACTACTCGGAATATTGCTGCAGACATCATTATAGATCAAGTCGTAAATTGATTTCGTCGTTTCCATACATCATTTTCGCATGCAACTATATGGAACTAAATCTACAAATGTTTGTACAATAAACATTGTAGGTGTATTAAAACGAAGCCTTTATTTGTAGATATGCGGTCAACAGTTTCCGATGAAGTCTTGGGAAACAAGGCAGGAAGTTTAGTCTTTGCATCGAATTGTAGACAACTTTTAATGTACATGTACAACAGACTATTTACAAACAACTGTCAATGTTATATGTTCAAACAAACTGAAGTCTTGGTCGCGGATGGTAGAGGACTGCCACTGGAACACATCATTCCCAGATATTCACTTCCCTCAGAAATAATCAAAATTCAATAACTGTTATGTCGTCCTCCTGGTACCCTGCTTAAAATGATACTGGCTTGTGGGTTACCATTGGTTACAAGAAATGACTGATGGATATATGGACTCAACTTATGCTCCAAAAATCAGATTAATGATTTTTGGAACAGATAATTTAATTAAAATGTGATGGTGCTGCTCTAAGTCACATTGATTAATTCAACCCAGTTCCTCTTCCCTAAGATAACCCAACAAGGCATAAGTGCATTCAGGTTGAAAGTGACATCATCCCACGAAATTCGATCGTGTCCGCTCTGAACTTTGGTACATGTATAACCATGTTGGCAAGACACATATATCTATCGAACAAGGTATCTTTCTTCCAGTTTATCGTGCATAAGGGGAGCAAACATATTTAGAGGGTCCAAATGCCACCCCCTCCTCCATTGACTTTCTAAACTCAAGCCATAGACAAAATTCAAATATCTATATCAGCAATATTAATAGCCGTGTTCTGCATCAATGATCAGGTGAAGTTAAGGGGTAACCAGACCAGTCAGCATTTATATCTGTGAATTCGCTCAACAAGTTTTCCTCAAATGTTTATCTTGCCTGTATAAGACTTTCATTAGAGATGGATGATATTTTATGTGAGCCCTGTATTTACAACAACTGCCAATCTATTTCATCCTAAATAATTATCTTCTTTAGATAACCCTTGAAATATAATGGAGAAATACTACTTTGACAGTGAACAACAGAGATACCTGTGTAATTCATCTAGAAAATGTGCCAATGGGAAATTTTCGAGCAATTAGCTGCCACTGTGATTGATTTGCTGGGCTTAAAGCTTAAGTCTGTATGTGATGAACGCTGATATGTATTGCATGAAAAACAGTTTACATGTCAATACGCTCTGGTCGACATCTGTTAAACAAACAATGGATGTCACTTATATATGGAGAAAAAAAGAACTCACTTCTCGAAGCGGCTTCCAGACAGGTCCGCCGTCTTATTCCTCCTTTGGATATAGGTCGTTGCGGTATTTCGCGTTTTCAGTATATTTTGTTTCAGAATGTGACAACATAATCTTCTCTCTTTCGTCAAGTCACCATAAGGACCATATGGATCTTCCAACGTTATTCGAATGTACAGTCACAGTCATGTTAATACTGATAATTGCACCCCGGAACGCGCATTAAATCATCATTTACTTTTAAGATTGTTGTCGGTGATGTTGTCGGTTAAATTGTGTTAATATGGTCGTAACCTTTGGAATATTCAATAAGAAGCACTACGTAGGTATTTTGTCAGATACATCATTATATGTTCCTAATACAACTACTACAAGTTCCTTTTCCGTATACATCAGATGATCCTTGGAATAGAAATGGTTGCGTAAAAGTGACAATATCCGTCAGACGTTTATGAGAGATGCAAACCAGATTAACCATGATTGATTTTTGCGCTACAGGTAAGTTTTGGCCTTGCTCATGGACTCTTACACGGTAGATGGAAAAATGATAAAAAACTGATCTATTATAAATGACTGGTACAAAAGATGGTTAGTACGCTTCAATGATGAACGATGCTCTTTCCTTTTCCTTTCATCTATTAAAAATAATGAAGATATATAGTCCTCAAGTCGGAAACCATGGCTGGAATAATTAATAATTACACGATTCTCTCCATCATCCGAGGAATATGGTAATAAACGACAATGATATACAAAGTATAGTTCTACGGATTTAATTCGAGACCATATTCCATATTTTCCAGTTGAGAAAAACAGTTCCAGGAAACCCATCTCCCCAATCGAATATTGTATTCCACCTTACATCTGAGCTGGATAAATTTTGTTCCTTGAATAAACAAATCCAATGATGCTGATGAGACCCATATCAACCAAGACCATAAAGCTTACGATGCCAATATTCGCTTCAAAATCTGAAGTTAAATGTTTGCAAGCCCTGTCTTCTATGCATTGATCTAATAATTCTATATCTCGGTCGCTGACATAGGTAAATAATTATAATTGGGTCAATACCCATTTACAAGACACCACCATTAAGCCTGTTTGCCGAAGATTCCTTCACATAGATCAATAAGGCTATAAAATTCGCTTGCCAATTATTTATGACCTCCCGAAAGATATAGCTGGAGATACTTAAACTTGTGCTCGTCTCGTGCGGCGTACGGTATGTACAGCCAAAAGGAGCTCTCTATCCAAGTGTTCACCTGTAGGGAATATGAGTGTTTCGCCATCCGGCAATCAATGCGTAAAGCATGAAACGAAATGACATCTCAAATAAAAGCTGTTACGATAATTACAAAATCAACGTTAAAGATTTGAATACAGACCAATCGGGATGATTCGCCGATGTCATTTATCGTATGTTCCTCGCTTCTGTCCAATATTACTCCAACATAAATTCCCGTTCAGACAATTGGCACTGCTATTCCCGTTTTAGTAAACAATCATGATCTGCCAACCAAAATCGACCATATCCCACTATATGCCAAGTCAGATACCCATAAGACAGTCGTGATCTGCGACAGGCCCTAAATTTTTGTTCATTCCATGTATTTTCATTCCAGCAATAACAATCTTCAAATTATTCATTGAAGTCCTTCTTACGCCTTACCCAAAGTCGCATAATAGTTAGTCAGGTACCATTTCGACCCGTTCACATAGTTCGTGGAATAATTCACCTGCTGTGTGTCATGATGTTGTCTAGACAGTAGTTTGTGTGGTATGTTGATATTACCCCATTAACGCGAGCACACACGGTTCAATTTAGATGTCGTGCAAGTCACTCTGTGGAAATAAACTTTGCCTATGGAGAGAGCCAGACACTTCACCGCGGTAGTAAAAGCTATGAAGCTACTATAGACATCTGAACTAAATACAATACTTTACATGCTTCCCTGGGCTAATGTACTAACGCACTATCCGATGTGGCATCTGCTTGTTCCATGAAAAAAAAACATATCAGTTTGATCAGATCTGAATCAATTTGGGCGCAGGTTGAAATTTGCAGAAGCACATGTTTCACACACGTTAATTTCTTATTTGGGGGAAAAAATCAAAATACCGTCAGCATTTCCACTGCAAATACCTGATACAGCCGCCTTAATTTTTTCGTCGTCAAGTGAATCACTCATTGCGAATTACCAATAGGCATCATGGATGGTGTGTATTAGGCATGAAAGATGCGTGGGAATTTCTTTTCATAGCCAAATTGGATTGGAAACATATTTTCACCCACATATATATATGTCAGGTGTCCTATGGTGTCCTAGGTGCTGTTAGGTTAGGTTGCCGATTGCCCTTGCATGCAAAAGGTGAATCATTACACACAACAGTTAAATTGTTCGCTCTGTAAATCCTATTTATACGGTTCCCTTGCTATTCTATGGATTACTGGACTTCACGATTCGATCTAGTGTATGCAGTCCACTGGAGAGACATGAATTACTGTATGCCCGCATACATATTAAACAAGAAGTTTTTCATGGGGTTTTACATTGTGATCTTGTCCAACAGCTAAAATAGGCTTTAATGAAGGATTACGTTATTGCCGATACATGAATTAACCTTTACAGAAACTCTGAGATTGACTCCATTTTCTTCCAATTTTCTTCAAAAGCCAATGAATAGGCTGGATTTCAAAATTTAACCCTATCTGGCCTGGGCGATTTGGGGTGTACCGCATCCTGGGGAGGGGCGGAAAGTGCCCCCCCTATATATTTTCGCTATCGCTAAGGCTAGAGGGCTGAAACTTACCACACTATATCTTTGCGTCAAGCTCTACAAGAAAATGTAAAAAAATCCAAGATGGCCGCCATGATGACGTCACTGTGACGTTATTCTTAAAAAGAGCATTTTTTGACGATTTTCGGTCAGAATTTTCGAATTTTTTATTTTTGTTTTTTCTTCGCAAAATCTGCATGATAAATTATTAAATAATAATCTGGTATGAAATAAAATAGGTTTCATCCACTTTTCCACACAGAAAAGCAAAAATTTGGAAGAAATATGACGAAAATATAACTTTTCTGGTACTCCACATGGCCGCCATTTTTAATTTACCTATGATTCTCTGCTCGGGGGGTCATGTAAATAGGCTCAAAATGACCCCAATATGATAATCGAAAGAATCACGGAGTTTCAGCTCTCAATTGTTTGTCGTTCCGGAGATAGGAGCAAAAAACCAACAGGGGGGGGGGGGGGAAAGTGCCCCCCCGCCATGCCAGGTAGGGTTAAATAGAGTTTTAAAACTGGAACATATCCCGTGATACATTATGGTTTCAAAAAAACTTCATCCAGAAATCTAATATAATCTTGAGAAAAGTGTGGTTCTTCATAGTCTTCACATTAACATCTGCATTAACATCTAAGTTATATGACCGTAGACTAAAACAGCAGTTTAGTGATACTTTATTGGCTACCTAGTCACGTCGACATCGCAGGAAATACTGATGCTCATTCAAAGGCCAAGGCATCACTAAATAACAAGGTTAACCATCATGAAGTCCCGTATAGCGATTTCAGACCCTGTATCTGTGCCATATATGAAAACGCTATTTCAATCTTTGTGAGATGCTGAGTTTGACGACAGGCTTCATGAGTTTGAGAAAATTATAGGTTATACTCTTCTTAGTCGTCAGAAACGTTTCGATTCGGCGCTGTAGAATCGGGCATTCACGACCGAACCAGATCCGATGTATATTCCATGTCATGAGAAACTTACAGTAGAACATATTTTAGAATTTACAACTGTCTTTTTGGTCCGGTAAAATATGATTTGATTTTAGGTTATTCGATAGAAATCGGTTTGATACATGAATTTCAATATATATAAAGGTTTTAATGTGTTTGATTAATTTTAGATTGTCACTTTTTGACTTGATTTGTTGACGTAATTAGATAAGAGTTTTCTTCGATCGTCGCTTTTTGGCTGAAATATTGCTGAACGCGACGTAAGATCATAATTCTTGCACTCTCATATATTCAGTGTGGGTACGATTCCTATCATGCCATTGTGTGATTATCTAATTCTACTAAATATTTGAAAAGACTATTCTGTAAGGAATTTAAACCCGGAAAATAGTCTTTTAGCCACTACATTTCGTTAATGGTATGACTGGGAGCCGATATATTCACTAGGGAAACGTCGTATGGCATTATAATGTGGAAACGAGAAAGCGGACATTGCTATCCCAGAGAATGTTAAGTCCGGCGAAAGCATATATACGCTGTATTAGCATTACACAGTAGACAGACATTGATCAATACGGCGGCCACAGTTCAGAACAGAAAGGTAAATGTTAGCCATAATAATCAGCCTGGCCCCTGTGTACATGTATTTGTTATTGGCATTGTGGAAGAAAATGATAACATATTAATTGGGGACGCAGAATACGGTCGATATTTGCATGCGAAACACATATTTCAAATATCAAAAGTAAAGGTAATCAATTCGTGTAGGTTACATGTAGCTTCGTTCTTAACGTTCACTGTTCTAGCCTTAAAAATACCCTAAAAAGTAACTTTGTATTAGAAAAGTACATTGCTGTCTCTAGCATGAAAATGGAAAAGTTCGAAAGGATCTGGGCTCCAGTAGTTGCAAGCCTGCTTGATTAATTTGTACACAGGCCAATTACTACTAAATGTATTATTTAATTAAGTGGCTTTCATGCATGTCAGTATACTAAATATCTTCGCTGAAATGGAATGTACATATATACTAGTGTATATCATTCATATATATACATGTGAGTTTGTGTAATAATATATACTTGCTTGATAAAAACGGCTGTTGAATAAAAAAATATATATATATATATAAATATATATATTGCACCCAATAAATAACTCAAGAGCGAAAAAAGAACCCGTTCACTGTTCATCCCATCTATTCGGAATATAGCTAGAGACATTATTATGGATTACGTCGTAAATTGATTTCGTCGTTTCTATGCCATATTTGTACATCGTTTTCGCATGAAAATATCTGAAACTCAATCTACAAATGTGTGTACAATAAAACGTAGTAGGCCTATTGAACCGAAGCCTTTATTTGTAGAGATGAGATCAACAGTTTCCGATGTATTCTCATTCGAATGATGCTAAACCACATTTGTTCAAGAATAAGGCAGGAGGTTAGGTCTCGGCAAACAAGGCAGGAGGTTATCAAAGTCTTGACAACTGTTGATGTACATGTTGAATAGACTGATGTCAGTCTCTATTTGTAGCCAACTGCCAATGTTATATATTCAAACAAACTGAATTACAACGCATATAAGTGAAGTGGGAAGAGGTGCCGACATACTGACAGAGCCACATGACTTCACAGTATAGTCTTCTGGTTAACCTTTTCTGAAGCACATACCAAGAATCTAACGATTCGTGATATGTGTTGTATCTCAGGTACGCTTTTATTGTACCTGTTCATGTCGCAACTTGGATGACACAGCCCCTTGCACCGGCATAAGCGGTGTTAGATACAAATCTAGAGAGGTATGCTGGAAATGCTTTGACTCGTATATTGGTAATTGGTGAGCTGTGTCGCTGTGACAACTCGTACATTGGGGATTGGTTAGCTGTATCGTCGTCAGATGAAAATGACGGCATTTAACACAAAAGTCTAGTCTGTAAGGCCCGATGTTGACCCAGCATCAACTTCCCACAATGCCAACATATATCAAAGACCAAAAGATCAGTACAGGGGGCGGGCCTCGGGGACGAAACGTCCACCAACAGAATCTCGCCATATACAGGTAAAAAAGGTCTTACCCTCTAATGATAGACGACTGCCACTGCACAATGTACAACAAACTGAGGTCTTAGACGTAGACGGTGTAGACAACTGCCAATGTTGTAAGAACAACAGACAGAATTGATCCTTTATTTGGTAATTTAGAATAGACAATTTTCAAATCTGAATTATTATTTCAATAGACACTACTATGTTATCCGCTTCTGTCATTCGTTAAGAGCAACACGTGTAACAACCGCCACCAATCGGATACTCATTGTCCTATTTACTAGTGTGAAAAGGAAATTTAATATTTTTACGATTCATTCACTAGTTGAAATTTTATTCTTACTGGCATTGCCAACAATGGATTGTAAAAAGGTATTGAGAAAAAGATTTTTTTGTACGTTACAACGTGTCGTACATTGATGATGCCTTGAAGAAAGTAAACCATTATCTTCATGTGTATCTGGTTCTACTGTTGGTATAGACACAATTTAATTATAATTTAGATTTTTTTCTCAAAATACACCCCTCCCCTTATATTGAGTATTTCTCTGATGCTTCACTCCCTATAAATAACGTCATAACCATGTCCCATATAGGGATAAATTGGAGCAATATGCAAGAGGTGGGAAAAGTTGACATCTGGGCACTGAAAAGCAACCATATGACTCTACAGAAAAGCTTCAGACCCGAGAATACGGTGGATTCTTCGACGTAGCCTTAATATCTCAGTCGCGCTTTTATTGCAGGTGTTCATGTGGGGACAGTGAAGTATCCATACAGCCCCTAACACCGGCTTAAGCGGAATTAGATACGCTAACTCGGGAGCTGTGATGACAGGTCAGCTCAAAATAAAGCTTGATTACCCTCAAGAATTTTCTAAAAAGTAAAAACCTTAGTGGAAGGGGTTAACTGTAAAGCGCATTATCTGATATTGCGGCTCATTGACAGAAAATAATGGTTCGCATTATTGATCTGCTCCCTGTGTACTGTTAATCTTCAAGGTAAATCACTTGTTTGCACGACAAAGTGTTTATCGGAGTTCGCACAGACAAGAACGCAGACAACAAATTTAAAATTACACTGAACTATATGTATATATATATAACAGTCGCGCCTCGACAATGGTTATGTATGCCACCAAAGTGAAAGTGACATTGGAATCTATGAGGTGCCAATGAAAGCGTCCTGTAGAGTGATATGGCTGCTTTTTAGTCGCCCGACATCATCAATTTTTTTCGTCTCTTGCATATCCCTGCAATGGGTTCACTGGAATTAGGTAAATGGTATGAAGCGTAGTCTAGTGCGCTATCCGTTACAGCAAATAATAGTCCGGAAGTGATAGCGGCTAAGCTTCGACTAGGTCCGGAAGCAGACATGGGAAAGGAAGACATCATACCCAGATATGTTCATCCGTCAGAAATAATCTAGATTCAATGACCGTTATGTCGTCCTCCTGGTACTGTGGTTATAATAAAACCGACTTGTGGGTTACCATGGGTTACGAGAAAAGATTGATGGATATATGAACTCAAGTTATGTTCTAAAAATCAGTTTAATGATTTTCCGAACAGAGAATTTAATTAAAATGTGCGAGTGCTGCTCTAAGTAACATTGATTAATTTTGCCCAGTTCCTCCCCAAGAAGGTAACTCAGCAAGTGATGAATGTGTACAGGTCGAAAGTGTCATCAGTCGATGAAATGCAACCGAGTCCGCTCTGAATTATACTACTAGCTATATTTCATTTTCAGCTACGTATCCTAGAATACGGAATTTTGAGATCCAATACATTGTATGTCTTGTTTCATCCTGAAGGTGAAGTGATGTAAATATTCTGGTATTAAATACTCGAGAGGCTGGGATACAAGAAACAAAGGAGATTGACGTGACTCCCTTGACTGGGAGAGATCCAGATTGTTCGCTTGTACCACTTAACACAAAAGCTGCGTTATTCCGATAGCCTCTTGTTACAGTATGTGATATTACGCACAGACCAAACCAGGTCAGTAGACTATTGTCGTATAACTCTAGCGCAAAGATCCAGTCAGATAAGAGATAAAAATTGATATGAACACAAGGTTGTTTTCCGAAAGATGTTCTACTGGTTGAATTTGTCTACCGTCGAGTATAATGTACATGTAGCACAGTACTCGTTCTCTCGTGTCCAGCTGTTGAACATGTCAATTCCATTCGAGCCAAGTGAGATACGAAGTATCCTCAATTTCTACGCTGACATGTTGTTACGTCATAATATATCAGCTGAATTCCGGTAAAATTACAAGCGTCTGGTCCGTCATTCATAATTCAGCCGTCGTCCATTAGAGAATATCCGCGTCCATAATCCAAAGACTTATTCCATATAACAGTATTAGTGTCGAGAACAACTTGAGCAAGGGTCAGTCTATACCAGATGTCTTCAGCTATCGATATATTGTTGGGTGTAGGCGCCATTGTCGATATTCAATATTTAGCCGCCGTCCATAAAAATATTTCCTAGTCAATAATTGAATATCATTTAGGGTAGACAGTTAGCATTAATTCCGAACTGGCATACAAACAGGTTTAAATAAACAAGTTTCTTGCAAGAGAGAAGCGGTCAGTAGTTTTCAATAATGGCAGCAATTAAGATAGCACGATGTTCTATTCGCGAAATCCTTATCAGCGGTAAATATTTTGTCCAACGTAGATGATCAATTAAAACCAGACAAGGTGCGTCGCAGAAAAGTGTTGTCTACCTTCCAAGTTTGGATTTCCAGAGTGCTTCTATATGTATACAAGACATATACAGCCTGTGTACCTTTACCCAAACAGTTGTTCACAGATGCTTCCATACTACAAACTCACAAGCACCAGCTGGTATCCAAGCGATTTTCCTGTTTATCATTGACACTTAAACCAATGTTTATCCAATCTATGGTCATATTGGTTGGAGTTTCGTCAAACTGCAACTGAGAACGCCAATCACCGCGATTAACCACCCGGCTGTTGTATCTTCAATGGTATTGAAAACTGTTATGTTATCATTCGGGGCATCTTATTTTGTAATGCGGTTTTAAATATTTATTTCTGAGACGATATGGCAAATAACACACAATCATGAAGTACCGGTAATTCAGAGAGGTACGCCAAGGTGAACACTTCAAGGAATCAATGCTGTCGATGTTTAACATATACTCTATGTTAAATGACAACAGAAGTAATCCAATTTGGACGCCTGACAGGAAGACAGAATTGTTCAATGTTTATCACATGGTGGGTGAGGAGAGTCGTGGGTACCATTCATCCAGATCTCTCCTCTTCGCGGCTATTTTCTTCCTGCTACTTTCGTTCTTCCTGAACACATGGTTCTACGCTACATGCTCCCTTGTACACAATTCTCCATCCATCTTGTTCCCTGCTACCTTCCCTGACTTTGCGCTTCATGCCCCCAAGTACACCCTTTCTCACGGTTTCCAACCCTTCGCTCCCTGCTCCCTTCTCTGGTACTGCGCCACATGATCCCTTTTCGTCCTTTCTCCTGGTCCTTTTGTTCCATTCTTTCGTGTACCCGGCAACTTTCCTGCCAAAGTGCACGTAGATTTAACTCGACATAATGTGGCATTAGAGTATCACTAAACCGTCATATATTATATTAACAGCAGTCCCACGGAGTGATATATATCGGAGCTGCAATTCGTGTTATGCGAGAGAACAACGGGACAATGCATCCATACAAGCATCTGAATAGTAGGTAGCCGTCAAAACCTTATTCGTATGTCATTATCAATGTAGACTGCTGGTGTTTTACCTCCGTCGATCGGACGGAGGTCTAGGAGCGCAACGTGAAATCTCCCGCCAAATAATTGTCATATGGGGAACCCACGACTCGTGTGATTTCCAATAGGGATTGCCATGGTTCCCGACGACATTTTGAAAAGTTTCTGGACACAAATGAATGCTTACGTCACAAAAGGTGTGTATCCTTTGCAGCGCTTCCACCGGGTCTCTTTATTCGAGGGTACTAAATTCGCGCGTGTACTTATAGCTTCGCGCTGGTACAGATGGCCGGTATGCGACGAAGACAAACCTGCGCTTTCATAAAAAGTAAATTTTCACGAAAGAAAAACTCGCATTCCCGATAGTATAATTGGAAACTTCCTCGAGAATCTCTGAATCGGCAAAAAGATAAAGGACGAGTGTCATTCACCAGGATGCGAGTCGGAAGTGAGAAGTCAAATTCAAAGTCAGAGGTCAAAAACGTAAAACTCCGAAGAACTCTCTCGGCTTTTTCTTTTCTTTTTTTTTTAGTTGGGGGGGTGAGGGTTGGGGAGATAGCGACTGAAAAAATATATCTTCCCATGCTTCAATCGTTATCTGTGAATCCGATCAACAACAACAACCTAGCCGGATAATCTGTCAAAAATTATCCGGCGTCTGGGTAAGGTTGAAGGGTCATCGGAAGCTCGAACTGTGATACAGGCAAAAACTGTTGTTGTTGTAGTCTGGAAAAATAACTCTGCCTCACGAGGCGCTCTCTCGGCTTTTTCTTTTCCTTTTGTTTGAAGATGGGGGGGGGGGGGAGATAGCGACTGGAAATATATATCTTCCCATGATACTTCAATCGTGCGCTCATGAATTCCACGGAAAAGCGGACATTGCTAAACGGCCCTTTTTCGCATAAAATTCACTCCACATTCTGTCGTAGACCCTATATTAGCATCCTGTTTGTTCTATTCGCTTCCTATGATCCCCGGGAACAAGCCAATAATAGAGAAGATGTGTTTTAATAGCGAAATATTTTTCCCGCAATTTTTTAACATGAAGAACTCGGGAAATTCTAAATTGTCAAAGAAGAAAAATTGCACTTTACTGAAAACTATACTATTTTGAAACATCTGCAGAAAAGATATACATGTGGCGGGAGCTGTATACCTTAGTAAAAATAAGAGGTCAGAGTTTTAATTTTCTAAGTAGAAGAGATAAATTCACTCTAGGAATATTTTTTTGAAGAAAATGTATAATTAATAAAGCACTTTTACCGATAAGATTTAAAAAGCGCACTCGTGATTCCATCACGATTTTTTGTCGATTCCGTCACGGACTAGATTTAACCCCTGGGATGATCCAGTCGCGTTTTTCTCACGATGAAAAAAATCTTATCATCCTTGGGTACTGTATGTTAGTAAGAGATGTTATATAAGAATAGTCAGATTGAAACAGAGCAGCAAAAAAATAGACAAGCAACACTAGTCAAGAGTTATGTCCGTTTCAGGTGATTCCGTCACGAACATTTCGAAGCATGATTTACTGAAAATGCTGGATCATCTGTAGATTTTTCATGGATCCGTAAACAGATGTCATATAGAATAGCAAACTAAACTTGAAACTACATGGGTATGACCACGGAACTTCCGAGTACATGACTTTGAATAAAGAAAAAGTCTTCCCAACGGTGATTCCGTCACGGTGGAATTCATGATCTGTGAATCCGATCAACAACCTAGTCGGACAATCTGTCAAAAATTATCCGTCGTCTGGGTAAGGTTGAAGGGTAATCGGAAGCTCGGACTGTGATACAGGCAAAAACTGTTGTTGTTGTAGTCTGGAAAAATAACTGGCATGCACTCTATGGAGAAGGGCCTCGTGAGGTACAAAGTGCAATTTTTTGTTGTTGTTTATCTGCAAATCCGCTCAACTCGATGGGTATCTTTCACTTGTTCTCACAGTTGCCTGGCCTGTGTGATATTGGGTGGTCGAAGTCTACGTATAGTTTTTTTCAATAAATTATGGAAATTAATATAAACATATATACAGATATTTTTTTAAATAGATTTTTTTATAAGTGTATTTCTCTTTCATCTTTGGCTCAATTAAAGTCATTCTCTAAAATGTGAAGCCGAGTTAATACAGTTTTTAATTATCTACCAAACCCTGTCCTCTATGACATAGAATAAAAGAGAAGTTGGGAATAGAACCGCTCAACACAGTCATTTCTAAACATCAAGTTGTACATAAGTATTTTTACTTACTCTGTACAAGCTGAGGGCATTTTTGTGGCTTTTGAAAATTTTGAGATTTTTGCGAGTCTGTCCATATTTAACTAAGCGACGTCCAAGCGAGCTAATGTACGCGCGTTATATTCATATCAAGTATGGTGCGGCTTGTGTTCAATGAGGCTTGGAATGTTTATACAATTAATTTTCTTCTCACTGTTACACAATAAATATTTGCTGCGTGGAATCCAGTCATTTGTTCCATAGGGGCAATATTCACCATCAGCCATCACCATTCAATGTGAATGTGATACATGTACAAGTCCATGGTCATTGATACAGTAAGGTGAAGGCGAAGGTGACCTGTAACACCAGTATACAAAATTATACCGAGCGCATTGAATCCTCATCATATGATGTTGAGACAGATCAGAACGAAGTGTCGGTAAAATCAGGTGTGTTTTGAAGAGCATTCTCTCATCAATGATGATGCTATACTGTACACATACAAAATATGAAGTGTTGCTGTGTTGGGCCTATAGCACAAAATCACAAGCAAGTTGGTACAACTAGGCACACAGGGTCTCATTTCTGTCGCTAACGTGTTGATTTGGGTGAGGGGATCCTCTCTGACATGGGGAGGTGTGGGTGGGATGGGGCCTAATGTCTCAAGCACTTTTCCAGGTTTTCCATCAATATACTCTATTCCATACCCCAATATTTCAAGCACGTCAAATCAAACAAAAATTATTTGCTGGGAATGTGACTTTCACATCCCTGTCTGGACATGCTAGTGAGGAACCCTCAATCCCAGATTAATTACCATTGATGAAGCTAACGTCCAACAAATGCAAAATTGAGCTTGGCATCCGGCCGTATGTTATTCAGTGATGTATGACGCTACGGACCCTGTTGCCTCGACGGAGGTCTTTGCGCTCATCCAGCGCTTGTTGAACTTTGGTTGCCAATTTCTACATGTTTTTACCAGTGTGTCCTAGTAAGTTTCCTAGGTTACGAGTTGGGGGTGTCCTTTAAAAGTCTTCTAGCCGAGACTTTTGCTCCGCAAAATTAATCTAAATTCATAAATTTTGATAGACATTGTAATTATCTTCAAATCGTTAGAATATAGGAACAAGTAGAATACTATTTATAAGCTTTTTCTGGGTTATCAAATGAAGCATGGGTCAGTTCAAATAACATTGTCTAGAGTTAACAGAAGTATTAAAATCTATGAATATTTCTTTGTTATTCTTCATATTGCAAAATTATGAATCCGAAAATACACATTATCCAAAATGCTAAATATTTTTATTTACACCAGCGGGCTACATCAACACCGATATCGAGTATGTATTAACATAAAAATATGAAAACTTAGATTCTTGCAATCGAAGAAAGCTAGGTGTCTATACCTTACCACACTATACCCTTGGGCCAAGCTCTACTAGAAAATGTAAAAAAAAAACCAAGATGACCGTCATGTGACGTCACCTTAAAAAGAAAGAAGATAAAAAACTGGATGATTTTTAGATCAGATTTTTCGAATCTTTTATTTATATATTTTCTTCGCAAAAACTGTATGATAATTTAGTAAATAATAATAATATGATGTGAAATAATATAGCTTTTGCCCACTTTTCCTGACAAAAAAGTAGGAATTTTCTGGGAAAATGACGGAAAC
Source organism: Hanleya hanleyi (assembly GCA_036873755.1). NCBI lineage: Eukaryota > Metazoa > Mollusca > Polyplacophora > Lepidopleurida > Hanleyidae > Hanleya > Hanleya hanleyi. The sequence goes on from JAVTVY010035826.1 coordinate 145,640, forward strand.
ATCACAATGTGGTACTCTACATGGTCGCCATTTTGAATTAACTCATGTTCATGAACAATTTATAACTTCGTGGCTTATCATGTTGGAGTTGTTTTGAGCCTATTTGCAATACCATAGCAGAGGATCTTGAACAAATTCAAACTTGCGGCCATGGGGATACCAGTTAAACGTTGCTTTCTTCTTCTTTTTTCTCCAAAAGTTTCGTTTTTCTGTGGAAGTGCACAAGACTTATTTTATATCATGTCAGATAATTAGTTACTAATTGATCATGCAGTGTTTTGCGAAGAAAATCGAAAAAAAACATCTACCGAAAAAATACCTTCCGGGAAAATGGTTTCACTGTGACGCCACCATTGTGGTCATCTTGGATTCTGACGTTTTCTGGTAGAGCATGACCCAATCATATAGTGAGCTAAGTTTTAGCTCTCTAGGTCTAATGAAATATTTTAGAAGGGGAATTATACCGCCCCCCCCCCCCCAAGGGCTGCGGCACACCTCAAACCGCCCAAACGATATAGGATTAAAATAATTGCGATTACAACAAAGCCTGTGACATTTTGATATTTTCAAGCTGCCATCATCAACACGATGCGAGCTCCTTGTCGGAATGTGATACATTGTGGTGGTGGTTACACGCGATTTTAACGATTACTGGCCGTCGAGACACCCAGTGAACATGTTGAATTGTGATGAAATTTGCCACTGAGAAATGTGGTTGAATCTGTTTGCGTAATTGTTAAAATCCGACCGAGTTCCAGTTTGCGCATGCTCATTAGAGCACAACTGCACCTACAGGATAATCCTCGATACACCGTGTCGGCTCGATTACTGGGATAGTATGTGCAAAATTTCATCGCGATCGGGCAAATATCTTGGGGCATATCAAACAACGCTTTGGGGGGAACTTACTTTTGTTGCACTGTTTAGAATGAACGAGCTTCTCTGAAACAAACAATCCAATTTGAATTATCTAGACTATCCGCTGCATAATATAGTTGAGATATCGGATAACAGCATTTTCGTTATTTTGGGATAACACTATCTTAGAATAGCACAAATTCTAGTGCTGAAAATTTGGTCGAGTCCCGTGCGAGATTTGAACCAGCGACCCCAGAGTCAGGCACCTAATCGCCAGCACTGTATGTCGGCGATCTAAACCACTCGGCCAACGGGCCTCCCACAAAAATAGGAGGTAGCAGACCGGTAGTCTTGAAAGCGAACATACAGTACCCCTCTGATGATCGTAATGACACAGCTCCCAAAGCTGAATAGATATATTTTTTATCATTTAGAAAGTGATCGTATAACAGTATTTTCGTTATTTTGGGATAACACTATCTTAGAATAGCACAAATTCTAGTGCTGAAAATTTGGTCGAGTCCCGTGCGGGATTCGAATCAGCGACCCCAGAGTCAGGCACCTAATCGCCAGCAATGTATGTCGGCGATCTAAACCACTCGGCCAACGGGCCTCCCACAAAGATAGGATGTAGCAGACCGGTAGTCTTGAAAGCGAACATACAGTACCCCTCTGATGATCGTAATGACACAGCTCCAAAAGCTGAATAGATATATGTTTTTATCATTTAGAAAGTGATCGTATAACAGTATTTTCGTTATTTTGGGATAACACTATCTTAGAATAGCACAAATTCTAGTGCTGAAAATTTGGTCGAGTCCCGTGCGGGATTCGAACTAGCGACCCCAGAGTCAGGCACCTAATCGCCAGCACTGTATGTCGGCGATCTAAACCACTCGGCCAACGGGCCTCCCACAAAAATAGGAGGTAGCAGACCGGTAGTCTTGAAAGCGAACATACAGTACCCCTCTGATGATCGTAATGACACAGCTCGGATATTTCCGATATACACAAATGATTCATTGCTAGAGGAGAGTATCAAGGTTGTGTTAAATCTCACTTCAACGGCTTTTAGACAGCAAGTTTTAATTGAAATATCATTAAACGCAACATATAAAATAGTGGAAAAAGAGGCCGACGTACTGAAAAGAAGTCAACATGACCCCTCACTGCATACATGTACCTGAAAACTTGAAAACAAAATGATCCCTATATGATGAACTGTATCTTTATTGTGGAGCGATTTAACATGGAGTTAAAAATATAGATGGTCATTAGTAACATTGTGTTTTTAATTTTTAATGAAAATCTCGACGTAATTTTTTGTATTTTAGTTTCTGAAAATAAAATCACCTGCTGCACGAGAGTGACGACCCTATCTGACCAGGTCTTTTTGGGACCTGTCCAGGCCTGGTGAGGCCATTTCGTTTCCGCCCATTGTTTTACCCTTTGTTACCCTTTGAGCTAGGGGCTTAAACTTACCACACTATACCCTTGGGTCAAGCTCTACCAGAAAATAAAAAATAAAAAATCCAAGGTGGCATCTTTAATGAGGTCACACTAACGTCATTTTCGGTCGATTTTCCGTCTGATTTTTCGCATTTTATATTTATGTAATTTTTCTGCAGAAACTGCATGATAAATTAGATAATATTAATCTGATGTGAAATAAAATATTTTTGTCCATTTTTCTCGCGAAAATCAGAAATTTTGAAGAAAAATGACGAAAACATCATTTTTCTGGTACCCCACGTGACCACCATCTTGAATTTACCCATGATCATCAGCTCGAGGGTTATGCAAATAGGGTAGTAGTAGTATAACAGCATTACGAGTCAACTTGACCTACTTTTTTGTTCCTCCCTGGGGCGTATTTGGGGCGGAACTTGATCACGTGACGATCATGTGATCGTTGGGGGATTCCCCAGTGGGGGTTTCCCCATGACGATCACGTGATCAAGGCATGTCTAGACTTGTTCTGGGTTGTACAGTTCTGCCATACGGAGGATGGGTACTAATAAATTAATTAATTAATTAATTAATTTTAATTAATTACTTGTAGACGGCGCAAGGGAGCAAACGAGGCGGTGGGGACGTCACGGGGAGAAAAACCCCTCACATTACCCTCAAAAAAACCTCTAAGCCATATAATAGTAATAAACATAATCTATAGGTGTTGTACCATGTTAATAGGATCAGTCTAGCATCTGTACCACCCTAGGGTCGAGTGTTTATTGTCCCGTGTATCTCCGCAAGAAAACAACAAACAAAATGGCGGCTCCAGGATGGTGCGGGGACGCTCTTTCCCCATCACGGCGTCGACCGTAGCGCCATCTGCACACATTGACGCAAGGGAGACAACTCGTGTGGCCCAAGGATATGGAAATAGCCGTGTTGGAGCTAGGGGAGTGACTACTGGTCCAGTGGGGTCGAGTGAGGTATCAATGTGAAGCCTATGTGAGGGGGCATGTAATGGGCTGGGTGTGGGGTTGAACTAGCGTCATTCTGCGCATGCGCGGTGGCCGAAGGGTATGAAAATAGCCGTTTTGGAGCTAGCGAAGCCACTAATGGTCCAATGGGGTCGAGTGAGGTATGGAAATAGCCGTGTTGGAGCTAGGGGAGTGACTACTGGTCCAGTGGGGTCGAGTGAGGTATCAATGTGAAGCCTATGTGAGGGGCATCTAATGGGTTGGGTGTGCGGTAGCCATTCTGCGCATGCGCAGATGCAATGCGGAGCTCTCGTCCAATCAGAAGCGAGTATTTCAAATCCGCCACGGAGCTCTCGTCCAATCAGAAGCGAGTATTTTGACCCGGTGCATTATGGGACATATCCAAGATGGCGGCACGTATGTTCAAGATGGCGGCACATCCGGTGTCGAAAACTGGCCATTTTTGTCGGGATGGGGTCACCTAGTGTCGAAAACTGGACCCTGTATGGGTCCCGCTAGACGTGTTGGAGCTAGGGGAGCCACGAATGGTCCAATGGGGTCGAGTGAGGTATCAAAGTGAAGGGGCATCTGACTGGACTAGTGGGTTTGAACTAGCGGCATTCTGCGCATGCGCAGTCTGGCCGTAGTATAGAAATAGACGTGTTGGAGCTAGGGGAGTTACTACTGGGTCGATGGGATCGAGTATCCATGTGAAGCCTAGGTGAGGGAGTTACACTAGGGTGTCGTTTCCATTCTGCTGCGCAGGTCACGTGGTGGGGTTGTGACGTCACTTCCGGGTTTTTCACTAAAAAACTACCTCCAAACATAGAAGAGTTCCCATGTTTTTCCCCTTAGACGTCCGTATGTTCAACCGCCGGCACTTTTCCACTGGCCTGGCCCCAGCGCGAGCGGCGCGCGCGCGTCATCACGCGTCATCCCCGGAAGTGCGCGTCATCCCCGGCAGTGCGCGCGCGTCATCCCCGGCAGTGCGCACGCGCGGGTCAAAAGGTCACCTGTCAAACGGTCTCCCTTTCGGCAAGGTTCGAAGAATACATAGAACTTATAGTCATAATCTATACGTGTTGGACGAGTCTCTTCACTCACCGTATACACGCACCTCAATGAAACGCCCGCTCCAAACCTAGACCAAAAACACGTACTTGGTCTGTGGGCTGATTTCATTGGCTCTCTATTTTCACTATAGTGCGCTTGCATTCTAACCTTGGTGGGTTATATTTTGGCCCCATCCTACATCACTGATTTCAGTTTGACTGAATCTCCAGATGAATTATGAATAAAACACACAAGACAGGGGTTTTTTTTTTGGTGAGATCTCATTTTTTATTCAGTGAACAACAACAACGTGAGAACAACCACGTGAAAACTGAAGCCCAGAACAAGGGGCTTGCTAGAATTCAAGCCCAGAACAGCGGGCGTATGTACATTGAAAGAATTCAAGCCCAGAACGGGACTTGTACATTGAAATGATGGGCGGCCCAGTCATAGACGAGTACATCTCGGTCCTCGGCCTTGGGGTACTCGTCAAACATGTGGACGATGGTAGATAAGGGTCTTCCCCGGCATCGATGGTACAGGTAAAACAAGCAATATTGTCCGCACACCATACTGTCCAGGCTTTGCAACGTTTTAGTATTCCAACACCACGTCTCTGTGCCTTGATCCATGAAGTCTGTTAAATCGGGATGGAGGGGTGGTAGGCCGTATGGGCCAAAGTATTCGCCCTGCTCTTCTGTCAAGTACACGGCTACCCAGTGTTCACCGGGCCGATCCATCGGGTCTGTATTCAGGACGTAAGCAGCCGGATACACACGGTCTAATGGGAACACATCTCGGGCGAACACCCCTTGAAAGACCCTACGTGTTCCTGGGTCAGTCTCCAGCACCGTGGTTATCTGGCCTGTATCCATGTTAGGTGGCGAAGTCACACAGCACGTTACGGCTTTTATCGATTTGAATGATGTTGTCAAACTCAGCGTAGCAGATCACATTGATGGTTTTCGGTAAAGGTGTCCCGAAGTGCAGTTCCAAGCGTAAGTTGCCTTTCTTGATGAGACTCAGTTGATGATCGTTGTCTAAGGTGGGAGTCGGATCGAAACAGAACAATGTGTACCCGCTGCCGAAATCGTCTCGACTGATCATATTTCCCTCGTCTTGGTTGATTTGGCCAGTTGCTGTGAAGAGGTTCAGATAGCTCCGGATGTAATTGTCCGTTCCAAAGTTAGGTTGTAAGGGGCGTGCCGGTACCTGTTGGCCATCCACATGCAGGGCCACGAAATTGATGTTGAACGCTTTTAGGTTGAACGGATTCCTCGAGAGAGTCCCATTATAACTGACGTTCTCCACACAAGCTAGGGTTAAACGCTTGGGCAAATCCCCCAGGAACAGGTTTTCTTGATTGACAATCATATTGCCTTTAGGAACGGAAAAGACCTTGGTCTGTACTCGTCGAATGGGGTACTGGGCTGGTTTTTTCTCCAAGGCTCTGATGTGCCCCAACTGTACACCTGGGCTGGGTTTCACTTTGCGTACAAACAGACTTGCCTCTTGGATGACAATGTTATACTCGAGGTCCTCATTCGGGGCCATCAAGGCAAACGCAGGCGTTGCGCGCACTAGTCGTATTTTGACAGGTACTCCATTCAAGAGGTATCGGTCCTGCATGAATAAGTCCGCATGCAGACGTCCCATCATATCGACCGAGTGACTCTCTGCTGTGAAATCCACTCTCTCCGTGTAGCCGGCGTTATCAGGACTCGCTTCCATCTTGCCTGGCGTATCTCGGTAGAACAACGGGGCTGTCAAATACGACTTTTTAGCGTCACGCCCGTAGGATAACAGCGTTTCGATGTAGGCTCGGCACGGGTACGTGTTCGTCGAGGCGCTCACCAGTTCATCACTCAGGGCTATATCCACTTGCTGGAATAGCGAATGAAGCCAGAGATTCACTGGACCCACGGGTGCCTCTGCTTTCAGGGCTGTCCCATCTTTATTGGTGATTTTAGCTTTCACATATAGGTACGTATGGGCTAAATCCAGGTAGGTCGTATCTGCGTTGGTGATGGTGAATTCAATGGGGCCTGTGGCTGTAATGCTGGAAAGGGGCAGATGTTCCACCCATTGACCCTCTTCGGCACTGGTCTGAGTAGCTGGGACGGTCCATAAATCAAATTCACTGTTGGTAGAAGGACACGACTCGGCATGGATGAAAGCCATCTTTAAGAAAAGATATCCTTGGTCTTCTTCGATGTGCGTCGTCGCTGGGTCGGTCGTCGACTGGTGCGTGGTCTCGGTGGGGCAGCTCTTTTATTCCCTACGGTGCGTTGTGCTTTGGCCACCAAGACGCCTCCCGCTTCTTTGGCCCGCCGTTTCAAGGATTCTTTGGGTGCCGTACCCCCCAAGACATCACCGGCCACTTGCAGTCCACTGCGCACCGCTTGTTTGCCGATCGCTTTGACCCCACGCGTCACCAAGGGCAGAAACGTTTTGACGATGCTCCCGAGTATGTTCCCCAGTCCATGGCCTCGTTGCATGCGTGTACCCGCAAAGACAGGAAAGTTACCCCCGGCCTGTTTGGTGTAATGATCGACGTAACTGGCTGTATGGCATTGATAAGGCACCTTCATTATGCAAAGTGAACCGCTCGGACTTGACGGAAATGAAGTGTCAGCACCACTTTTCCTCGTTCGAATGCCACCGGTCGTCCCGTGTCGTCTCTTATATCGATGACGATGGAGCTAATATCGGTCTGACTGACCGGTAGATACACGATATGCCTGAAACTGTGGGTGACTTGAGCTCCATACGTGCCTTTCACCGGGCAGACGCGCAGTAGAGGTACGTTGCTGTCGCCAACAATGTGTGCATCGACCACGTCCGAGTAGACGTACAGCCCATACATACCACCACGCATGTCCATCGGGATGTGGGCTATCTCGCCGGTGGGCCAGCGTACCCCTGGTAATTGAAACCCAGCATTTGCTGTAGGGTAGCACTGAGTTCGACACTCACGTTGGGGCTGAGCG